>JAQGAK010001712.1:0-27671 GCA_034696945.1 Lipothrix lubbocki | reverse complement strand
TAAAATGATGGTGGATATAACACCTTGCATTTAAGAAATTTGGAGTTATAACATCTTGCACCTCGAGGAGCGATATGGTACTGACTTTTTGGATGTTGTCACTGCGGTTCACTGCTGTTCCCGAGTCGACGACGTCCATATACACTAGTGTAATGGTAGTTTTTGGCATTGTCGTATAAAAGTTGAAAAGTAAATGAGTATATAAAAGAATTCGCATCTTTATTGTTGATTTACATTGAATTTATGTTTTTTTCAGGATATCTTTGACACTCTCCTGTCCCATGATTCTAAAATTGTATCCATTGGACAAACAAACATGTTCCCTGAGGATGGCTAGCTGTAAGTGCAAAAGTTTTATCCTTCTAAAATTTCATTTTTATAGCCTGAATGGTAGTTTTCAGGCCATTTTTTAGTAGTTGTAAAGTATGAAAGATCCTTCTGCTACTGGGGGAATGACCATGTCCATTTTTCAAAGGAACATTTTCTTTATCCTCTTATTCAGTTACTCTTGTAAACGTTCGGCAAGGGAAATAAGGGTAATGTACACGAGCAAAGAGATCTGCATGGTCTGTATGCCAAGAAAGCAAGATGTTCGGGCACTAAAAGTTCTTTTAGTGCATAAAAGATGTTACGGAATAAAATAAGGCTTTTCTTTTTTGCACTTTTTCAGACGGTTGGACAACCACGGATTTAATCTTTAAGTGGAAGCAAGCTGATCCAGTTCAAGTAACTTCAGAATTACATTTACCCCGCTTTGCTTTGGAGCAATTTAAGACAGACTATTGTGACAGTCAGACCAATACAGGTAAGAACAACCTTTTGACATACTTTTCACTTGCTGCTGTTTAACTCAGTGAGATCCGTACAGAAATAGCTTTTTTATGTTCAAAGCGTTATAGAAACATTTTTACACGAGTTGTAGTTTTATTTTTAAAACTTTTACACGGTTAGCTAGGTGTGTATGCCTGGTATACACTACGATACAGGTGTAAAATAAAAAATGAAGTGAGCGAGTTACCGACGAAAGCTCGTTTGTTTGAATGTTAGGGTGTCCAGTTGTTTATGAGCGAGAAAAGTTTAACTTTCCTTCAGATAGTGCACCTACCATGATTGACTACATGAATAGTTGATGGTGTCTGCCGGGGAGATAGGCGAAGAGTGAATAATACGGAATAGGCCTGTAATAAATTCAGTATCGATTAGACTCTTTATGTTTTATGGATGAAGCAAGGATGAACTAGGAGAGGGAAAACAATTGGTATTCAGTTGTTCTTTCGATTGTTTTTTGAACCATGGTGGTTTGGCGGAAGAAGCCTGATCAACGGGAAAGGTACACAGGCAGAGAATTCTTGTGTTGGTTGGTGGCTTTGGTATACAGGTAGATGTATGAACGCAGGTATAAAAATAAATAGAATTGCATAAATAAATGCATTGTGTAAAAGTACAATGAACAAGTACAGGTATAGAAAGGGAGATGTGAATATAAAAAACTGTCAAATTTAGGCGGTAAAAGTTAACAAAACCGTCTAAAGTTCATACACTCGTTATGGTGACAAAACCACCAGAATGTAGACCATATATGTAAACTCGATATATAGACGTAGTGACTGTATTGCTGATTTTTGTATGAGCGTCGAAGAGAAGAACTGATTGTTCGCACGAAGAGATTAAAGAGTTTAAGTAGGAAATGTGTGTAGTGGTTGACCCAGAAAAATACAAAAGAGAGAAGCCCGTCGGTCGGTCGGGTGTGAAGAAGGATTGGCAAGTAGTTTTTAGGAGGTCGGAAAGTGATGATGAGTGCTGTTGGTGGTATATAGAAGGTGAAAGGTGGAAGGGAAAGTTGGTTGGCTGGAAGTTTTTGTTGCTGTTGGTGTGTCTGTGCGGGTATGTGTATAGAATTTACAGTATCCAGCAGTAAGCTGCAGAGACTTGCCGCCTCGTCATGATGAGAATTCATAAAATATTCATGAAATGTTTTCTGTTTACCTCTCGTTTCACCTTGTTGTTTTTGTTGTTTTGCTCCTGTATCTGGCAGGAGTGTACAGTTGTCTACGTGTCGATCTGCTGTTCAAGCGGGAGTTCAGCTACTACCTGATTCAGATCTACATCCCTTGCTGTATGTTGGTAATCGTGTCGTGGGTATCATTTTGGCTCGATCAGAGTGCGGTCCCTGCACGCGTATCTCTCGGGGTGACCACTCTCCTCACAATGGCAACCCAAACATCGGGAATTAATCAGACTCTCCCCCCAGTCTCCTATACGAAAGCATTGGACGTGTGGACAGGAGTGTGTCTCACGTTTGTTTTCGGCGCCCTCCTCGAGTTTGCCCTGGTCAACTACGCCTCCCGGTCAGACCAACATAGAGAGAACGTAAAGAAGCAACGACGGCAGTGGGAACTGGAGCAAGCTGCTGCTCTAGAAGCTGCTGCAGCTGTTGCAGCTGCTGACCACATGGAAGACAGCAATGCCGTCTTCGGAATGGTTTGTTTATCTAATTGTGTACACTTGCTACATTTATTTTAGGCTTATTCTATCCTCATCAGTTCATGACACACGTTCACACAAAGCTATTTGTGGGTGCACTTGAACCAATGAATTGCTTCCAGGACTTTGATTCTTCCTCTCTAATAGCAGCGTAGTCCTCGTCTGTATTATTACGCACCTCTTTTTTCATATATAGCAATCCTATTTACAAGTTAGCCCAATGTTTGACCAAGGCTTTATTCCAAATCCCCATGTAAATTCAAGTCTTTTTCAGAGGGTTATAAACTGATTCACGCTTATTCATTTAACCTTTGTATTTTCAAGTGTCTTTTATTAACATTATTCTGTGTCAGGTTCATTTGAGCGTGTTTGAAGTTCGATATCTACTATAACCGCATTTGAATCAAAACCCTTGAAGCATGTTGGTTACAAACGCTGCATGAGAACTTGAGTTCATGAAGCATATTGGGAGATTTCAAGTTACTGAAGCATTTATTTTGTTAGATAAATTGGAGCTGTTTTGAAGCTTTTATCAGATAAATTCATTCTATTTTCGAGCATTCATCAAATGAATTTTTTTAAACATTTATTGCATGGTTCCAGTTATTGTAGCATATAGTTAAAAGAATTGGGACTAATGAATCAACCCGAGAATTCAGGGTCTTGAAGAGATTCGAAACCCGATGAGTTAAAATCGTCAACATTATGTTTGCATTAATCCACTGGACATGATAATTGAAACTCCGTCAAGTTTTTAGATTAAAAGTAACTATGATTTTGTTTCCGAGTTTGCTACATCTATGATGTTGTTGGTAGAAGCCGTTGGTAAGGCATCCCCGAGAGGCTCTGGCGTTAGACAAAGCTCGACAATGTGAGATTCATATGGCGATGGCTCCAAAGAGAGAAGGCTGTGCCCGGACCTGGTTGTCCAAGTTTCCCTCTCGATCGAAAAGGATTGACGTCGTGTCCCGCATCACTTTCCCCCTAATTTTTGCTCTCTTCAATCTTGCCTACTGGTGCGCCTACCTGTTAAAAAAAGAAGACACGCCGTAGAGAAGTTAACATATTATATATCTAGACATGGTGAGGTCAAGACTTGTACTCCCAAAGAATGACGTACTCAGATCCGCTAAATCTCGTTTCAACCCAGTTGAACTCTATATAAAACATGACTTGTGCTATAGGCTAAAGACAAGGTGGCAGTTCTTTTCTTTTAATATTCTTCAACAATATGGAGAAAAGAGAATGGTGAAATGACTCAGCAGTTGCAACAGAGTTTGTGTTATTAGTTATTTTGATAGCTACGTTTGAAAAATATTTCGTATTGTTTTCAAATGGTCGTTTGTAAATGTATATACATATAATATATTTATAGCAAGGCCAAAAAATCCATTAACTCAAAAAAGCATAAACTGGAAAAGTTTATTTTCTCCAACTTGTCATGAACGCCCACGAACCCAAAACTGTTTTCATGACCAAGCTGTTCAATGATCGCAAGTTTGCTCTCTCCCAACCAATACCACACATGATTCGTTTCTCAATCAAAAGACTATTTTTTGACACCCGGATAATTCGGAAAAAGCAAGAGTTTGACAGTATTGGCGTTAGAAAACTTTAACTGGAGTATTAATACATGAATTTGTGCTGAAGTTTGGAGGACTAGAACTGTCGACTACTACTTCACCAATCCCATTATTTGCTTTCCTCCATCTCTGTGGACTTATATTATGTACTAATTACATTATTAGTGAAGGGAAGACCCGAGCGGAGATGTTGCTAAATGTATACACACTGCTATAACTATCTTCAAAATCGTAATACTCTATACATTGAGCGTCTCGTTTTATCTACTTCTGGTGGAAGTTGGAAGCCAGATTCTGAGCAACTTTTCCAGCCCCATGTACTATATATGACTTAAATTAGGGAGGGACTTGAATTAACAAAACTGTTTAATTGACCTATACCGTCGTAACCATACAACTTGTAACTGTTCTCTCTGCCAAAGCACGATGAATTTTGATCCCGCCTGTTCCAATTTCTAGTGACATTCAAAAGACTATATCAATTAGAAGTTATGTCTATTACATGTATATGATTTACGCGCTGAGAAAGTTAAAAGGGTCCGACGGAACAGTTCTATGGATTTAATGAACGGAGTTATAAGAACAACGGCGGAGTTACATGTGTGTAGTATACTGTTTGTGTTTGGTTGCGTGAGACGTGGCAGAAATATAAGAATATTCAGCTCCACTTTCAAGCTTCCAATCCACCTTATACGATGCATAAGTAAATACTGAAGGTAATACTTTGTTATGCATAACCTGACTCACCATGCGGATCTACGGTGTCAAACCAACTGAAAAAATCTACACACTGGGAACACTGGAGACTCCATAGCCATTAAAGAAGATATTTTTTATCACTTCAATGAACTCGAAGGAAACAAGGTTCATATTCTGGGACATGTTCTGTCTCCTATCCGCTCATCCTCACCACGATAGTTGTGACTAGGTAGGATCTGTTTAGTCAATTTTTCTTTATGCTTGTTCAAGTTTACGGGAAAGAAACAAGCTTTTTCAAGATTAAGGAGAAGTACTAGAAGATCACGAGCAAAAGATATGACTAGCAGAGAAGGAATAAGAAGAGGCTGAATATGGAGAACAAGACTAAGGAAATACGAATAAGGACAGGCAAAGCGAGATGCGAAAAACAAGAATAGAAATGCCAAGCTGAATATGAAGAATACGGACGGAAAGTTGGATCGCAGAAAACAAAAATAAGAAAGAAAAGCCGGATTTGGATGATAGAATAACGAGGAAATGCTGAAAACGAAGAACAAGAATAGATGAGGCAGAGAGTAGGAAAGAAGTGCTCCGTGTAATATCATCACCTGGGAAAATCACTCAGGTGTAACATTTTTCTTGTTCAGTGCCACATGCCAAGGTAGGTTTATCTCCAAGATATTTTCTCGCTCTGTTCAAGAAACTCAAGTTTAATTATTGAGGAGATGACATCGGCTGCAGATAAGAACACGGGGACAGGAGAAAATTGAGAGCGACAGCGCACGCTATAGCTTCAGCAAGCAAAGAGTTTCTTCGTGAATTCTTCCGGTGATGAAAGCCGCAACTGTGTAAAGATTACCCACACGGGGAACCCAACTATCATGAATCCATCAATCCAGATTAAGTAAATATGATGATCGTGTATGTAAAGACGGATGGAGTACAAGCTTGAAGACAAGACTGAGTCGTTAGTTAATAGGAAGAGAAAGACCTGTTCATGTCCATCCCTGGACGGAATACTGCGCCTATAAGGACATCATATATCCTCCATAAGACGTCATCCTCTTCGAAAGAACCACTCTTCGTAGAGTATGGCCCTGAGTTGTAAATCAATGAATGAGAGTTTGAGAATTTACTAGACATTCAACAAGCCATCAATCATGGTGTGTGCAATCGAATTATGGTGCTTCTTCACCTCCACCACAAATCATTCCTTCCATGGAGATGCTAACAATACCAGTAACACGACTCTTGACAGCGTCATCTTTTTCTTCCCCCAAATGCTCCTCTCAATCCTGGTAATTCTCTTAACAGTTTACATGCTCGCTTTCTCCTTCCCTCTTTTCGGCAACTCTCCTTCTACTCCATATCTCATCAATACTATCCTAAACACGCTCTCCTTTAACGCTCTCTTTAACATACAGTTGTTCAAATCTCTCCATAGCATGTTCACGATCAAAGCTCTATTTACCATTATTCCCTACAAAGTTTCCATAAGTTTGTCCTTACAACACTTCTTTGTCCTTAATATTCTTTCTTACAAGGCTCTGTTCATAAAATTCCGCTCTCTAAAGCTCTCTCCTTCACGTGCTCCCAATGATTTTTCCTGTGATGCCCCTGTTCCACTCCCTGCAATGTGGTTCTCTGCACAGAGAACACACATTTTTCACATGAAAACGTTTGACCAAACAAATTCTTCTCTGATCTTCACACGACTCTACAAGGAGCCGTATTGGGTACAAATAACAACCGCATTGCCGACAATCCCGGGATTATTGAAGATTTTTATATTCCGGAAAAGCCAAGCGAGAATAATCAAAACGTTGAGAAAGGAACTATCAATCAATCTTCTTCCATTTCAAGTGAATCCTGTGAACTGCCAAGGATATATTGTGTGTATGTGCCCGTAGGAAATGAAAAACGATTCTCCTAATGTTTACTCTATACCTACACACCCTATGCATGTACACCAGGGGGTGGAGAACTTTTACTTGGAGCGAGCTGTGTAGATACATGCGTATGAGGAATGTTCATAATGCTACTACCTACATACATTAATTAAAGATGGAGAAAAAGGAAGCCAGCCAGACTCCTTCCATGGAAATGATAAAAGGACAGAACACTTGCACTCTTGCTTCGAATCCGGACAATGAGATTGTGATTAGTGTGAAACAGCAGAGCTGTTTACTTCACACAAGACAAAGTATATGCAATCGCAAAAGCACTATTATTCCTAGTGGGCTGGAAAGCTTGATTCGCTCAAGGCTTGTGAAAAAAAAATGTTCGGAAGATACAATTCAAAACTGAAACACTACTTTCATCCCTGAATTGTAAACAATTTCGTTCTACCTTCGTCATGGTGATGCTTCTCAACCAGCTAATGCTACAGTCAGCAGCATTTCATTTTGAAGACACGCAAAGAGATGACTCCGTGAATTATTTGGTAAATTCTCGATGATTATTCTGTACTTTCGGCGCCTCATTATTCTTTCATCAGTAGTCATTCTCTCGTTTTGACTTGTCTTGGAAGTCGTTTTTGCCCTCGCTCTTTTGAACATTTTGTGGTTGTGAACTGGAGCAGCTTTAGGGACGGTAAGGGTATTAAAAGCACTCACATGTCCTTTCGCACCACCTTCTCGGATTATTCCGGACTGAGGAGCTTCCCATCTAAATGGAAACAATTGGCAGCAGATCAAAATAAGGTGAGGACGCCGTTTCATAATCCGTTAAATCGTCGACGATAAGATAAGACTCTCTTGGAATTCCAGTCCGTTTGTGAAATTTACGACCCCATCAAGTTACGATCCTCGACAGGCTTTCTTTAATTTAATTTCTACAAGCCTTTCCATTTAATCCATTAGGTTTCTACTATTTTAACGACATTAAGTATTCACCGATGCATAGTAGTTAGAGAACAAATCTACCAAGGTTATGTGTAGAAGAAGACACATTGAGCTACCCGTTTTTATTCTCGAACTTGCTATGATAAAGTGTTTCACAAGTTAAGTAGTATTTCCTTTAAGGATGACATATGCTAATGATTGTGCGAATATTTAGGAAGTGAAGAAAGTCTGAACCTACAAAAGCCATATTATTTTTATGCAATGCCCTAGTAGCATGGAAGACTGGTATGGAAAAATGGCACATCTGTGACAACCTGTCTTACTACTTGTTATGATTATTGAGTGAAGTTGTAAGTACCTTGTAACACTCCTGCTGCACCTCAAACGAAAACTAAGCATAAGAAATCAAAGAGCAATCCCTTATTGATTATATCCATCTTGATATCGATCAACTACAACAGAATACTGATCGTGGATGTCATATCAACGTGAACATCATTGTTGCAGGATGATGAGACGGTGCTCTACAACTGTATAATAGTGAAGTTCACGAGAAAAGAGGAGTAAAATTTCAAAAGAGAAAAAACTAAACTCAAAAGAACATCGCACTCACACTAATAAAATTCACAACACAATTATCTTGCCACGTAATACTTTCTCCAGCTACAAATTACCCTTACAACAAAGGACTTTCTTCTTCCTGAGCGTAAACTCGTCTTGAATAAGAATCCTTTTAGAGCCTCAACCTGGAATAAGAATCCTGGTTGAACCTGCATCTCGAATAAGAATCCTGGTAGAACCTGAGAACAACGATTGACAAGGTTATGTGGCACCTCTTCCAATAAAGACACCAATGAAAAACAAGTGTTTAAGAAAGATGGTTACGAAGACATGTTTGTAATAATAATAAGGAGAGCAAATGCTGGTATTGCATTCATTCTTGGAAAGTCTATACACTGGGCAGAAAACTTGAATTCTCAGAAATTGTTTACACCATTGAAATCACCAAGGGGGAAGGAGGATGACGATTAGAATGGTTTCTTGTAGCTGAAGAATACGGAATTGGAACAAAAAGGCTCCATAATGCTAATGCTAGTCGATTAAAAATGATTGTGGAATCTTTGTACAAATGTATTCTGCTGACTCTCACTCTCGCAGTCTCAACTGTTACAGCTGGAAGATTTTTTCACGGTGCTTTCATCGACAAGACAACTCTTATAGGAAAAAGAAAGGTTGGCTGGACTAACTACACAAGGTTCTAGTTGTTGACCTGGTTGGCTTTTATTGTTTCTAGACGGATTGATTTATTTTATCGAAACTATACCAAAAAATAAAGCCATTGGCATATAAAAAATGAAACGACGGAAACTTATCACACGACAATTGATCTCAATTTCCCCAAGACAACCAATCAATCCAGTCAGTACTGTAGTTATAATTAAGTATTATTGTTGTTTCTTTCCACCAATATTTGCAACACTTGACTCGACGGAATGAAACTAATCATATTTCTTAATATATAATGTGAAAAGGATTATGATTATGCCCACAACCATATTACTTTATCCAGTCCAGTCTGCTCACCATGGACTGACTTATATTGCTCAGCTCATACTTCATTTCTCCTCTATAGTAAGGAGGAGGAAGAACACAATTTTTCGACAAGGGAAAAAATCACGGAGCAAAAAATCGACCTGTAATTTATTACATACTACACTGTAAAAACAGGGCAAGAAATCGAACATTTCTTTTGGGATAGTGTATTCATTTGGTATTGATCCATTAGTAGTTTAGCTCCGATTATGATAAGAAAATGTATAAAAACAAGAGTAGTCTCTTTGGATCTCGCTCTTCTACTACATGGCTTCCACCACAACAGTTTTGTTCATCCACTTAATCGGAGTTACTCAGCGATCAAATTTCTCTGAATTTAGTTGTTATTGTTTTGATTGAAGTCAATACAGTTAAGTTTAATCATGACATAAGTCAAGATATGAAATGTGAGATTTCTATTGTAAGTTAAATGACATGAGTTCAAGGATTATAGTTCTTAAGTAGTTAAATACAATTATGTGTAAGTATTGGACATGTTTTGAATGAAATGTTTATGGAATAATTTTTTGAATGGAAATATTGTCGGTTAACAGGGTATTTTGGGGGTTCTATAAGCACAACAACTATACAACAACTAGAAACCAGTTATATGTAATAAGTATATAAACACACAGGGTTTTTCTCTTTTTGAAATGCCTATTTCTCCTTTGTCTGTTGTTATTTGTAAAAACTTAATACTATAACGTTGCCACACAACTAGTACTTGTACTTCTGAGGGATTTTTCTTGTGAAGGAAAATGAAAAAAACTACAGTCTTCCTATCCACATGCCATTAATATATCTCTCTGCACACAAGTCGTCAATTAGAAAAAAAATCCCTTTGAATTTTCTATGACCTTGCTTTCTTGACAAGATTCTCTGGCTCTATGTGTGTGTCTCTCTCCGTGTGTTTTGTGAATGCCTTTCCCTCTCTCCTCGTGCGTTTTGTTTTGCTGTAGTACATATATCACCAGCAAGGGATTTCTTTAGCGAGACTCCCTTTTCATTGTGTTTACACTCCATTCGCATTTACAACAGAGCTCTACATACTTTCAAAAACATGCTTGCACTTTCAATCTTCATTTTTCTCAAATTTTATAGAATTACTCCATCACTCCTTTAAGTATATGTATGCCAGTCATTTAGGACCAATCTAATCCTTCTATTTGATTATCATTCTGTCCTGAGCAGTCGGAGGAGTAAATCATTTTTAAGAAGTGAATCTTTCTGTTTAAGGCCTGCTGCCCACATTTATGCCGTTCCGTTATTTAACACACTATCACATTACACACCATTACACTCTAACTGATGTGGTACATGCGTTCGTCTGCAGTGTTGTGTTTATGTAACTCAATACCCGCAAGACAGTAAAATAGCATATCCCATTATAATAAGAAAGACGCTTGTCACGTCGGGAGCATTAACTTACATATATATGGTTAAGACAGGATAGGAAATTGTTTTTGGGAAGATCTAATGACAGTCCTGATAATAGAAACGTTTGCCCTCCCTCAGGCAGTCCCACATCTACCCTCTCATTTATTTACTATTGTTTCCCTAATCAAGTATCTATTACTAATATTTAAAACCTACTGATGCTAAAAAATTCGTGTGTGTAGTACGTGGTGCAGTACTGAAATATGTACTACCGGTATATATAATACTTGTTATTTAGTGGCAACTCGCGAATTTCGTTAAGAATTTACATAATACGGACTGTTATCATCACTACGAAGGTACAGGTGGAGTTGCCATTTTGTAAACAAATTATCTGGGTAACTAACTGACAAAGCGAGTGGATTGATACATAAACTTTCATTGGAGTATAGAATTTTTAGTTATCATGAATGTAACGAATGTTGAATTGGAATCGGGAATGATATTATAGAACAAAAAACATGTTCATATGTACTATAATATATATACAAACGGAATTGAATAATTTTGATTGAAATTGACGCATATTTAAAGACTAGAATTTAAGGAGGATTCCAAGATTTGTATTAACTGTAAGTATACATAAACTGTGTAACCTTATATAAGGTAAGATTATAAATTGACATTACCGTTTAGAGATTAGAAATATAAAATAAAAACGAAAAACGGCTGTACAATGTAATAAATAAGTAAACTTTAGGTACAATTTACTACTAATGATATTATTAGTAAAGACTAAATATATATAATAGTTTTTTGCGTAAGACTATAAATTACGTAAGTTATAAGGCTGTTTTCTAGCTTTCATCAGCTCGATCGATATTGTTGATGTGTTATTGTTATATGGATACTATAGGGAGCATAGTGTTACTTTAAAATGTTAGGTACATTATTATATATGTAAAAATATAGATTATTACAATGTTGAGATATGTCTCTGTTGACCGTCTCTATGAAAAAGACATGGTTGTGCTGTAATCTGTAATAGTTACTATTATGAAATTCAGTGTTGATTGTTACAACTTATAGGGAATAAAAAACCGAAGAATTTTCCGTTAACTACTCTGTTCTAACATTAAAGCTATTCAAGTTATATACATACACAAATTATAAAAATGGTTGTTTGTTGCGTCTTGTGGTGCAAGCCTGAGGATTCAGTCTGACGTGGTTAAAATGTTTGTTACTATGTAGTAAAAGTGTTGGTAGTGGTTTAGATGGTGCGGACATGAATCATTGAGAGTGAGTGATACACGGGTTTGACTTTCGCAAAACAAACTCAAACGTCGTTTTGTGCTAAATGTACTTCAAAACAGTGATTTCTTGTAACAATGTGAGGGTGAGGCCGTGTTGGTGTTACCTTTTCAGTGGGTTTCTAAATAGGATAAAGCGTTTTATTTATAAAAATTTACAAATATAAATCGTTGGTCATGCTGTAGAAAACGAATTGAAATGGAACTTTGAAATTATTACATTGATCATTAACATTCAGTTTTATTTATTTATATTAATTTAAATCAGATTTTCGAGTTTAATAGCCTCGAGATTTTTAAATATGAAAGCTCTGCATCTACAAATATCAAATCATCATGTAAATTAAAGAAACACCAAATCATATGTTGCTTCCCGAGTTCCCGGATAAATGCACTACTAATTAAATACTACGAGATTAGTATAATTCATTACTGAATGCACGAAGTGCCTTGAGTTAAATGAATTATGAATCAAAGTTTGGTCTTCCTGTGGTGCACAGCTAAACAAAATTATGGTAGGCCTCACTAAGGTAATTATTTCATTACCCCAACGTTTATGACTCAGTTCCAAGGTTTAACCTCTGCATATCAGTGTTTGAGAATTTCTTCTAATTTAAACATCCCTACAACAACTCGTTATCAAAGGGGCATTCGGGAGAAAATTATCGCTGGGCAAGACATATACCTATACTAACATGAATGCATATGTAGCTTCTAATGTACTTACTACTCCTCCTACTTGTAAATACTACTTTTGGGTGACAGTCTAATCCGGGTAGAAAGCAGGGAATGATAGTAAATATCTTTATAAGATACAGCAAGGAAATTTATAGGTGGGTAAATTTTCATTCCCAACTATTACAGCAGACAATGTTTCCCACGGCTTTGTGACATGAAGATTACTGGAAAATATTTTGCTGAAAGCATTATTTTTGAGATAGTAATTAAATTAATTAAGCACATAAATTATGACCATATAAGTAGATTCCCTTATTCCGGAGGCTATTTAATATGCGGCGTGCACGCTGCAATAATGTTAAATGGTCGGAATATTGTCTGTATACTTAAAAGATTTTCCAAGAATGAAATAATTTCCGCAAAAATAACACAAATACGACCCGCATTATTTTTGCATTAACAAATTACAACCTGAACATCGTTTAAGACAGATCTCTCTGTTCTTTTCTACAGTTTTTTGCTTTCTGCATGCTTCATATGTTGCTTCATATGTTTTCTGTATGTTTTGGTTGGTTCATCAGCATTCATGCAGTAGGGTAGGGTAAGGTTATGTAGCCTATCAGTCTGGCAGTTTCACGTCTAGCTGGGCTAGAAGTATCAATTTATTATTAGATGATTATTTGCGTTCAATAAAAAGATGATGCTTTCATGCATTCGGTTAAGCATAGGGTTTTTAAGACGTAAGAAACAGCTTGGCCTACATCTAACGTCTACTATTCCCACCATGCCCGATGAAGTTATAAAATGCATTTTTGGTTGACGTTTAGAGTTTTACGAGGCTATAAACTCCCGGTCTATCTGCAATAAGTGGGAATTTCCTATGTTTCCCGACATTACTGCAGTGTTAGCATCCTGATGTCTTCTTTATAGGATCATGTTTGCATAATGTTTTGCTATGGTGGAACACACCGCAATTTGGTGCAGGATTGCAATGTAGAAGTAGATCAAGGCTGTGGTTGCAGAGACGTTGACCAAGTTTTAAATCGGTTCTTTGCAGTTAGTTACTGTCATTCTATTAAATTTTAAAGCAGGCAGTTTTGATGAATTTTGTCGAATCTTTAAACAGTTTAGACCGTGTCGAGGAGTGATAAAACTAGCTTACAGAATATTTGGACGAAGTTTAAAATGCTCACGGACTAAACGGAAAAAATTGGTGTGGTCATAAAAATATAAAGTGGAACGGGAAAAAGCAAAATAACATGCAAATCATTGCAGACTTTCTGGAAGTTGATTATATTAAAAACATTTTTTAATTTCCATTAGGAAGAGCATAATATTTTTTTAATGTAATTTGGTACGTTAAATTCTACAGTAATTCGTTATTCATATTATGCCAGTTTATTCCCTAAATTTATTAAAAGTTAATAACAACGAAAACATCATTTTTTTAAAAAATTATCCATGTTCAAGCAAAAATGCATGTTTGCATATAATAGGAAATTTTTGGTGATAAGCAAATTTGGTAGGTTTTTGTGTTGATAATATAACAAAAACTAAAATATTTATCGAGACAAAGAATTTTTAAAAACGACAAAATACAATATATGCCTCACTACTCAATTATATAAGGTCGATATTATTACAATGTAAAATTTAGTACGTTGTGGTAGAATTTGTGAGTATAAATATATGTATACATATATATAATGTAAGCGGAATTAAATGCGGAGCCATGTCAGCAAGGTTGCATTCAAATGTTGTAACGTGTAATAACCATATACCTAATACACATAAATGAAAATAATATTGTATTACTCCAGAATCAAGACATAAAAACTTGTAATAAAGTAACATTTTAAAGTACTATAAATAAATATATATGTATATTATATCTAGCAGTTATGGAACATATATATAATAAATAATTGTATATATTATATAATTGTGTATAATACATTTACTTAAAAATGAAAAAAAGAACAAGAAATATAATTACTGCTAGTCTACATAAAAAATGATAAAACTCGTTTAAATCATATTTACTTGTCCAAAACATTTTGATTTCACATGCGTAAAAATATGTACTCGTACAATATAAAATACATACATACTTGTTGTGTATGACAAAAAAGGGTAGAGTCAAGTGATTTTGAATATTTCATGAGAGATACTCCCTGCATGTTCCAAGCATAAATAACGTTTGAGGATACTGATGAAATGCAAGCTCCTCACTCTTTTCTTGGACCTGTCTGTAAACTTACCGTCAAGTTAAATTGAACGATGTCCCGGAATCTTGTTGGATACTTCTTTCTGTTGTTTGTACCGATACCAATTACTTAACTAATAAATAATATACCTCTCAACTCAGTGCTCTTTTTACTTAAATTTTTCATTTGCCTTTGAAACTGTAATTTAAAATACCTTATTCGATACTGCAATTAAAACGACTTTATTCGATGCTGAAGTCCCCGACGCTAAAGGTGCAATCCGAAAGCATTATTTACATTAGAGATCTACTATATTGACGAAAAACCCACATACTTTCCAATGGAAATCAGAATAGGAAACAGGAAAAAACCATCGCGCACTACATACGTGAAACCACAGTCAAATGTAACGCAGCATGCTATCATCCTACCACGAACTGAGCATATTCACAGAAGTTTAGTATCTAATACATGTGTCCCGAAATGCATACTTGTTTACCGAAATCACAAACGAATCACTGAAAATAGAGGCAGTGGTTAAGGTAAATAAATCGTCCTTTGAGTTCGGTTAAATTAATTTTGTAGCAGCGTAACCCATCGATTTCTGGAGGGTACGGCATCTTTGAGCAAATACTGCCGTGGAAGAAAATAAAAGAGACCAAAGGATGAACTAAATGCCTACGGAGAATCTTTTCCTGACTATAAAAGTAAATGCCACGGCAGGGAACACGAAGGAGGGGCGTGATATTAATAAGCCGAAAGTTTAATTAATGAGAATAGCAATGCAATTATTAGCGGGCAGCTGGGAAAGCGGGCGTGTGGTACTATATATACACTACTGTCGGTTCTCCTTGCAAGTTCTGTTTATTCATTAAGTTTTCAGGAGGTGAAAATTATGATGTTGAGGCATATATAGAGTCGGGATAAATTTAGTGGTGGCGTGGAACTCAAGTCTAGTTAAGGGGAAGAAGAAAAGTTCCCTATAGCAGAGATGACTCTGAGGGTAGTTGGGTTAGGTACTTGAGAAATACTTTAAGTGAAGACACTTGGAATAAAAAGCATACCTATGTATATGTGTTGGGTGTAGCTCACGAAATAGTGTTTAGTCTCGGTAGAAGTTTTAACGAGTCAAGCCATGAATTCATGGTGCATGCAAGTTTTGGAAACGGAAATTACACACATCATTCACATTCACCAATGATTTATATGAAGTGTATTGAATATCCGTGAGGTCGAAAGTGAAAGACTCGAGAGTTACTTCTTAGGATGCTCCATAAGTTATGAACTGCGGCTGCAGATTTCCTGGTTCATGTATCATACGTCAATTATTATTCCATTTCAGAGGAAAAGCCCCAGACAGAAAAAGTATAAAACGACTTGAATACTTTTCACCATTTAGTGGAAACTGTTCCGATAGTAAAAACCGGTTGACATGACCACACATCACAACTGCTACATCAGCAGCCTAGAAGGCTTTTACATTTCTCTCCAATCTCTCTCTTTCGCTCCACGCAATGACGTTCTTGCAACGATGGGATTCGAAGCAATATTTTGCATTCAGTAAAAGCCTATATAAACATCAAGAAAGTAATGTGTTTCCGTCGAATTTACTTTTCAATATTGGCTACCAATCGAGAGTATATATTTCCACTTGTACCAAAACGTCTGCAAATCAATCTTCTGCTGATGTTTACAGTGAATTTTCTTGGAAAAGCATGGCTAAGATGGATATTTACGCTTTCTAGAACGATTACTTCAATCAATATAAGGATCAATCGGTGCGGGAGGCGAAACTTGCATGAGATATCTGGATTCCATTTTATGTGAGGTAATAAAGCCATATACGACTGGCACGTATAAAATCTGGTGACAAATTAATTCACACATCGGAACGATTAGACGATTCCGCTCAATTTATTAGTAATATACTTTGACTTTTTACATATCCGAGTTACTAAATGGCTCTATTCCACTCATCAACCACAATCCGAAGCTTTTGAATGCCTTCAGGCCCGATTTGGCAACATCCCCCAATTATGTTTGTCCCAAGCTCCATCCATTCTTTCGCATACGCATCCACCGATGGGATATCTTTTTTTATCCAGCTAGAAGAACATTTCAAAAGTCTGTCATTTATTTCCATCCTCATTAAATTAAACATGCTGAGCTTTTCACAAATTTTATAAGTATGTTACGCGCAATAAAACAAGAACTAGATGGCAAAATGTAAAAACCCTGCATTTAATCTCAACCTGAAAAGGTTGCAATTCAGATAATTAGGATGTTGTATGGAAAATTGTGAAACAACTACATTAGTTACAGTATTTACCGCAACCCACATAAACTTTAATCAATGAAAGTAAAAATAAAACAAGATACCCTTCTCCTCGAACCCAATCATCTCCACTATTAGGATAAACAACGATATCAATATTTCGCCCCTCACTACGTAGTAATAGATTTTTCAAAGGCACTATTTCCTTCAGGAAAGGAGTAACATCTTGCGGTTGACAACAGTTTATTCCAAATCCTGTAATTTGTGTGTACTTTGATACGGCGTTGAACACATCAACAAATTTTTCATTTTGCGGAGTGCACAGTTTGTTTTCAGCCTGGAATTTGCATCAAACCAACATTCTATACTTCTATTCGCCGATAAATTAAGGTCTTGTGGTACCTACTTATATGTTGAGTTCAAAGAGTTGAAAAAATAAATCGATAGTTAAGCAATCAATCAGCTAATTAATGCCTAGAGTAAGCAATTAATTAATTCGTAGGACCTACATTAACCGAAAAGGAGAGCCAAACTTTGGCATAAGGGTAATACTGCTTCACCAAATGCAAAATCTTCTCCGCTTCCAGTAAGGAGGGTATGGTCTCTACTACCAGAACATCAGCCCCAGCTTCAACCAGGGCTTTAATACGTGGCAAATGAACTTCGCTCAACTGATCATCTGTGACTGTAGACACGTAGCTGCCAGAATACTCGGAACCATCCCGAAGGTAAGCTCCATATGGCCCGATCGATCCCCCGACAAGAGGTCGTGCACTTCCCGAAGCAACAAAGGATTCTATATGCGTGAATTATTACAAGCATTACCGAATCATAAATTCAATGATATAATTGCTATCAGACTACCCTAGATGATATTACCAACATGAAATGAGCCGTTATTTTTATTTAAAATACTTTCACAAAATCATATGATATGATGAAAAGGATGAAATGCATCAAGATGTAATGTGAATTCAAAGTAACTTACCAGATTTTGTGTACTGATTAATAGCATCTTGTGCTAGCTTGACAGAAGTTCTCATTAATTCCTCGCTTTGAATATCATCCAGACTGTTGTACTGCCTGAACCCAGGGGTAGTGGCTTGAAAAGTTGATGTTTCGATTATATCCGCCCCAGCTGTTAAAAACGAAAAAAGGTGTAAAGGAATGGTGAATTATTGAAAATTATGCCGGTCTGCAGGAATTTGGTAGAAGGGTTGGGAATAGACGAAACAGAGCTTTAGAAATATTATGTAAAAGGGAAAGGAAGATTTTTGTTAAAGAGTTCAGGGATGCAGCACACAGCAATGGCACCTAATTTCCCTTATGTTTCCCCTCATTATAAGTCTAAATACGACGTAGGATTTTATACGCTTGGCATTATCTCATCCATGCTTCCTCACTGCTTTCGGTTCGTTACATTTCAGTGAAAACCCTGAATTTCAAATGAGTTTTGTTATAATTATATTCCTTCTATGAGTTCTACATCAGATTCTTCTGATGGGAACGTTCCATCATGGTGCAAATGTCACCGAAGAAATAATGTTCCAGCCGGTTTTTCAACATTGTGAAAATTTATGTATCATCACAAAAGACATGCATCATCATGAAGGACGCGAATGGGAAAGGACAGGAGAAAGCATTTTTCGGCCCCTTCTCACTTTGATTTTGCCAACATACATACACTCTCGGTCTCTCACCCCTCTCAGCCTCCCTTAATACTTAACAAATCCGTTGAATGAAATATATGCTAACATACAGTTTTTTTTAGAAAGTACTAACCATTCAAGTAAGCAAGGTGAGTTTTGAGAATGGCTTCATGCTCGCCGATCAGAGCTTTCGCAGTCCACAAAGGCTCTTGGTGAACGTCAAACGAGCTATACTTGTTCAATTCATTTGAGAATCCTCCATCTAGCACCAACACTTTAGAGTTGCTTTCACTCATGGCTCTTTCTCTCAAATCTAATTTCAACACCCACACTATATACAAAATAGGTGTATTAATAGCAGTGGTAACAGTAATAATAACAAATACACCGTAGAATGTTTTACATCCAGCTTAAAGCAAGAATATTAAATTATGAGGCGAACAACGAGATTCAACTGATCGTTTATTCGAATGTATAAATGGAGATATTCCAGACAGAAAGATCCAGGTTAAACTATAACTATAAAAGAGGCCTTGCCACAGCAAAAAAAAACTCCGAGTGGAAATTTTTAGCTTTGATAATATATGTATATCTGATGAACTTCTACGTACCACACAAACAACAACATTGAAGAGCGTGATCGTAACTGAACCTTTGCCAAGATATGCTGACTTTGTCAACAGATCCTGTTCAAAATAATTGCTAGAATAACCTTCGCTCTTAGGTAGTTGTAGATATGAGTGAAGGTTTTTATAGAAGAATTTTTTTTATCCTTATATTTACTGACTTTCTGAACTGTGTTGGTATTGGTTATGAGATTAAATGTACCTACCTGGTAAATGGTAACAGAAGAAAGGTTGTCTAACGGTAATATGCACTGTGTTGCAAGGGTTCAGATTTTTGAGTCACTAATGTTATGGGACTGCAATGGAGATAAGAAAAATCACTTATTCTATACTACTTATAGGAACATTGTATGAATGAACGCCGTAGGCCGTAGGAGTCAGGAAAAATTGTCGAACAAAATTACACGTAATTATATGCATCTATATAATTTAGACATAGTGCAAACTACCGCCTTGGCATTCTATTCGCTTGCATCACCCTGCTCTGCTCGGCAAGATTGAGAGGTTGTGCTATGTAATTTATATGTATGTACATAATAATATTTAGAGTACATTTAGATACGTAAGTATTTTTAGTACATGGACACCATATGCATGCATACACTTTTATTCCCAAATCATCTCTATATGGTTGACCCAAAATATGTACGAGAAAGCAGCACATTACAATCGAGATCATTTGTTTTCTTCCCTTGGTTTTATTCGCAAAATTGTGAAGATACATCAAATGTTGGGCAAGACAATTCGTGACCAGGCTGCAGTTAGGATTGCTGGGATTGATAGAAAGAAAGAGCATTATTGATTTCTTGTCCTATTCATGCAAACTGAAAAATAGGAGCCTTGTTATTATTTCACCTTTAGCCCACGTAAGTTTTTTTGTTCCTTTGAAAAAGTATATGAAAGAATGAAAAACAATACAGTTGCGTGTGCGAAATACTGGATTCAGAATGTTATTTCAATACGATACATAGATAAAAAGACAACAATTTTCGAGGTTCAAGTTATAAGTAAATATTTTTTAACGGTGAAATTTCTACACAATATTTGAGATTACATTATAATGTATATCTAGATGTGACATATACGACATACATAACATTACATGAGACAGATAATATGAAGGATAAAGCTAGAGCTAAACATAATAGGGAATCACTTCCTTTCAAAGAACAGTTTATACATAAAAGTAATAGATTGTAAAACTTAAATACGTCAATATCAGAATAATACTCGTGAACGATTTGCATCCAGTTTCACTAGCACAGCCAGAGCCAAATGCAGGATGAAAGTCAACCATGATAATCTAAAAGACACGGTGGTGGTTCAGAAGCGTGCACCGGTAGTGTCGGAAGTACATACAATACTATATTGCTTTGAATGCGAAAAATCACAATGCACATAAAAATGTCAAATACAGCAAGGTTTCCAAGCCACTCGTGTGTGTGTGTGTGCATCTATATAAGTTACTAAATCTTTGACATGAAATAAATTAAAATGCTGCATTAGAACGGTTCAAGATGACACGAGTCATTGAAATGAACACGGATTCTACGCTAGGAGTACATGTTTTGATCAAATAACAACCGTAGAGCAAAACGAAAGTTCATGCCTATCCTAGATCTTCTTTGCACGCTGACCATCTAGCCTCTTGATCTTTCAAAATTTTAGCACCAAATTCTTCATGAAGGGAAGCAAAAGTTCGCTTCTGGTTCTGTCGGGCTTGTTGTCGACCAGCATGCCGATGTCGAGGAGGTGGAGTTGGAACATGAGGTTGACGCTGTGGTGGGGTGGGAGCAGCTCCTCCACTCATATTAGAGTTCATAAGAGCATTATTGAAAGGGTTTGACACACAAGCCTTCTGGGGTAGCGTTTCATCTGCAATGTTCAAATAAATTCAGTATCAAAATAATAAAAAACACGTAAATAATTACAGTCAGGTGATCATGCTGGATCAATAGAACTCATGTTACATTGCATTTATGATGTATTGATAGCTACTGGCTACATTGATCTCTCAGCTTGTAACTACAAAATTATATTATAGAAGTTTGTAATTAAATTGACGAATTTTATAGTATCAATCATGTCCATTATTATACCTCGGGCAAGTTCATCGAGTTGACGTTGGAGCTCAGCTGCCATGAGTTTCACGTAGTCATAACTGGCACATGCCAATGATTTCATCCACTGTTCCATACTCTGTTGGGACTCCGCTCCAAAAATGTATGAGCGAGATGGGAAGCCAATTTTGAAGCAAAAATGTTCCTCCATTTCGCTCTCCGTCAGCTCAATAGTACTCCCCTCCAATATAATGACCCCAATAGGGTCCTTATCGGATTTCTTTTCAAAATAGAACAGCAAATTTCCCTTGAGGACGAACCATCTTTTGGTGAAACTTTTGTTCCCTTCTCCCTTCTTCATTAGGTAGCCTTCCCTATCCACTTGATTGCCAGATTTGGCAAAAGCTGCCAAATTCTTCTCGTTGATCTTCATTTTCCGTCTCTACAATTCTCCAACTTAACTGTACACTCATTAACTAATCCGGAAATGTTCTCCAAAATTATGTCCACACGATTTGTCACTTGGGATTGGGAGAGAGCCCCCGAGAAACCTAAAAAATGGAATGGAATTACTCTCTACTAATACTGCCAGAAATTCAAATTTCCCCCGCTCCGTCAAGGATAAATGAGAACTTGAAACAGTTTAAATTATTGACGGGAGATGAAGCTTGTGCATGTCTTGCTGATGAGGTGAGTAACTTGCAGTATTTTATTATATTTTTTGTTATTTTATATTTTGTTTTATCATATTTTTAGGGTCGCGGAGACCTAATGCAATGATGCGCTTGTCTGTACGTCCGTCCGTCCGTAATATTTCCTTTGTTCCCTATCTCCTCCCTCAGTTTTTAGGCTCCCTCCGTAGGAAGGGGGACTACTGAATCGTTCGTTCGTGTCCGGTTGTCAGTAGGTCTTTGAACAGGATATCTCTCGAAGGATGTGTTGCAGAGATATAAAATTCGGCAGAATTGTAGACAAGGGGTCAAGTATGATGCCTATTTACATTTGATTACATTAGTATGTTCTTTTGGATAACTATGATTTGTTTATAATAAGTGCATTGATGTTTTATTGTAATGTGAATTTCTAAATACACCTCAAAAGCATTTTGTACATCCAAATTCTTCAGCTTGATTCCTTGCTGAGGATTTAATCGCTGACGAAATGTCGACTGACCTTTTGATCTCTGATGAAAAAATGGAGAACCTTATTACTGACATCAAAAGGAAATAATGAAGGAGTTAGTAAGTTAAATTTACATTATACAATTTAAAAAATAATGGGGTATGGTAATACGATAATATGCAGCACTAATAATATAGTTCTAAAATATATTGCAATTATTGTATTAATTGCATGACAGTAATAAGAATTACTATAAAAATAGCCATTATTGTAACTTTTGTAATGCTGTAAAAGAGCAAAAAGTATTTTCCAGGTGTATAATTTAGCAATTTATTCATTAATAAGTTGTCGGGGAAAACAGATTTCACAATATAGCACACGTACACTCTTTACTTGTGGAGAAAATGTAACATGAAAGATATTTCTCTGCAATGCAATTCAGGTCATGGCAAACATATATTATAGCCTACATATAATTAAGTTAACATATCGTCAGCGAAACATCAGGATGCACTAAAATGAAAAAGCACTAATTCCAAGATGCACTAAAATGAGAAAATGTCATCAGAATGTACTAAATTTCCGTTCTTATAATCACCTTTTCCGTTTTCGCACAAAAGTCCTGTAGTACATCTTGGAATTATTGACTTTTCTTTTTGGTGTGTCCTGATGTTTCGCTGACGATAAAACTTAAAATTACACTCATTATGACATAAACTGTAGGAGGTAATAAGGCTCAGCCTGTAAGAATCGATCCGTTTCATGTATATACATACAATGATGCATTAGATTAAAATGAATTGCACTTTACAAGAGTTTTACAGTTCATATAACAAAATATTACTTCAAAATGTGGTTACAATCTTATTGAACATAATTAGAAACAGTAAAGTATATTGACAAGAATTAGTATACTAACAAATTAAATGTCAAATAATCTTCTCAGTTACCCTGATATTAAAAGATAAACGTCAAGGTACTTATATATTGTTAGCAATAATTGTTCTTTTTGTGGTCCCATTTTGGGCACTGTTTTAAAGATTTACGTATCTTATATATGCATACTTAGATACTTGCGGATCAATTATCCCGATCGAAGAATTGCTAGCAAATTAAGCATACCTAAGCAACAAGGTGAATGACCGGTATAGACATACATAAGATTTTTTTTTAATTTTTTAAAAATACTTACGAAATGTAAAGTGCTTTTATCATTGTGATAGAAAAATAAAAGCAATATAAATAATGTAATACGTCAAATTATTTGCACATACAATGTATTCTTCTATACAGAATTTCTTATAATAATGACGATGAAAGTAAAATTAAATAAAAAATGTGAAAAAACAACATAAATAATTACATATAACGTATTTGCAGGAAATCTTTAAAAACAGGTTTTGATTTTAAAACTTATTCTTTGGTACATAGCTGTCATGCACTAATTGGCAGGTTCAGACATTACCAGTAGTAATTTTAAATGAAATATTATTACCATGTTAGTTATTCAGTCCAGAAGAACTTTCAAAAATGTTCTCAATATTCTGTAAACTGTTATCTGTATCTGTATTTTATTATATTTTATACGCTCAATATAATATTTTGTTCAATAGAATTTCTTATACATACTCATAAGGGTGTATTTTGCTTGCAATAATTGTCAAATTTTTGCAACAATCTATATATAATATCTTTGTAAACTTAAATTTAGAATAACAATGAATTATACATTTCCTTATGTAAAATTCATGCTCTTATGTTGACGAGGCCTTTAAAACTTTAAATATTAATTATTTCTCCGTATAGTTTTGATGGATTTTAAAAAAACGTCATGGCAAATATGTTTCTAAATTAAACTTGTACACTCTTGTGTAAGTATAATACAAAACTATATCATTATCTCAAGATAACCTATGGCTTCAGAAAATAGGTTTCAATAATCTTGTAGTTGAAGTGTCATTGATATTTTGTGTATCCCACAAATAATAAGTATTTTAGGTGTGTATAGGTACGTCAACCTAAACTATGAAGTAAAACCAATTTAAATGTGAACTTGTAAGTCCAGACCTACGACTTCGTCTATGTAGGTTTTCTTTTTAAAAAAATGCTAAAACAAATTTATAGTTGAAACTCAACTCCAAAAACTAACTGTATAAAGAGTTTATATGAAATTGTGAAATGGCGTCTTGGTATTTTCATTGTGAAGGATCAACTGGGAAAAGTTACAATGACTTCTATAGGAATAATAATTACGAGGTTTGAAGTTGAACTTATTGGTATTGCATAATTATGCACGTCCAATAGAAATAAACGTAAGAATAAGGTTGTTCCAGTTCTTTAGCACTTGTGCTCTTTTCTGAATTCATACTTAACATTGAGTATGTATAATCTGTGAGTATGTCATTACATCAAAATTATACTCTTCTCTTTACCCGGGTAGCATGTACGTACAATATATTCAAATTTGAAATTACAAAAAGGATACTCATGAATGCATTAACCAACGCCATGTCATAGCGAAGGCCAATAAAACTTGTTCTACAAACTAAAGACACGACGCGCAATATGGAATTTATATTATCTGTAATAATAAGTACATCAAGTTAAATTTATCTTTGGTCTCCATGCATGGATAAAATAATAAGGAACTTTTCTGGCACACACTCGTGAACGGCCCAAGTTATAAGCTTCTATATTCCATGGGAAGATAGAAAAGTTTCTATTGTCAAAGGAGTTCATCCAGTAGGAGTGACAAATTAATCACATTTATTGTTTCAAGTACTTTCCAACGTTTCTTGGTACTCAACCGACGAAAAACGTTCCTTTGAAATTCTTTGTTTGGAATAGAGTTAATTAGAAATCCATTTTGCTGAACAATGTTTACTTTAAATTGGATTCTGACGTTCAATCAGACTCAATTATACTACAAAAGGATCAAATAATGGTAAATGCAGAGCATAACACATTTTACATTATCAGCGAAGAAGACTCTCGACATACGTATAAGTACATATATGTAGACTTTTATAAAACGTACATCCAAAGCGACAACACAGTGAGGAGTTTAATCGAATGCACTTAAATTACTTTAAGTGAACCATCAATATACTTTAGTTGAAGCAAACCAGGTAAGGTTATGTTCATCGATTCTACCTGACTTCATTAAAATAAGTATATCAAGCCAGGACAAGGTGTTGCAACTATGAAGGCGATTAGAATGTCTGTTAATTATTTATCGTTTCGTTCGATAAACAGGGTTTTTGCTACTTCGGCCTCCAGTCTACAAATTAATAAAGCCATGCCGAAATTATTCAGCAAAAAAGATATCAAAGTGGTTAGTAAGGATAAGCAACTACACATGTAATTATTAAAATTTTGATAAAGATAACACAAATTGTAAGGAAATCACAGAAACATCTTATACTTGATTAGATGTGAAAATTACGTTTATCTAGCATTGTCATCATAATATTGTCATTCTATATAATATAGTTACTTTTTTAATATAAGGATTTGTGTCATGTTTCCATTTGGGAATGATTTATACATTTAGACACATAGTAATTACTACATCGCTTATAATATTCTATACTTATGTATATGTATATGTATGTGCTTATATGGCGTGGGAGAGGTCTCTCGATAAGTTGTATTACACTCATTGATATAATCCAGCTATTACCAACATTTAAAATTACTTTACATTAAGTTCCTCGCAACGCTGGTAATATATAGTCTATAGGGTTATACAGACGACATTCAAAAGGTATAGATATACTTGGTTGTAATATATTATATATTTACATTTAATTAATTATATATAATTACATAGTATATGTATTTATGTTCTGCATGCATCTATATGTATTCACAATTCATGTACTGGATATATAGTTTCTGCATGTATGCACGTATGTATGTATGTATGTCGCAATAGCGAATCCAATCGTGGTCTTCTTTCCATTGTTTTTTTCAGAAGTTTCTTTATCTCTGTTTGCTTCCTTTTAGTGCCGTATGTTCCTGATTCGGGTAGTCCGCTATGTCTCTGCTTTGCTATCACTAACGATGGAGCAGAGTGTCGGAAAAATTAAATTACTTTCTGAGAGAGTGCCACATAGCAATGGGTTTACGAAGCGAAGATAACATCTGATTCCAATGAGACAATGGTTTTCCGGTGGTTGTGGAGCCCACAATCACATGTCCAATGGAACACGCACGATTGCCTAAAAACCGAGAGATGTGCTACTAACTGGTGATTGATAATATTGTATATTGAATGTACATATCTGTTAAAATCTTACATTCGGCCTCGCTACTGTCCGCCACAGTCACCCTCAATTGAATAGTCTGCAAATTAATAATGGTAATGCATGTAATTAAACTTGATAACCGTCGACATTGATTATATACGCATGCAGGACTATCTGGAGCTAAATAAATTAATTTAATTTTTTATTAACTATTTCAAGGCGGAGAGCTGGACATTAAGATTTTATATATTGCATTGTCAATTTATTATTCAGTTCAAGATTTTGCTACCTGAAGAGCGTGTGCTGGGACTCCAAAAATCATAGCTTCATTGAATATTGGATTTCTTTCACCTTTCTTCATCGAACTTTTCTTCTTACTGACTTTCTTGCCCCGTTGAAGTAAATACACCTAAAGTATTTTACAAACATATATAAGCAATATATAGAGATTAATTCTTTGAAATTTTTTAAAAATTCAAATGGGAAAAAATTCAGCTGTACAACATGCCAAATATTACCATAGGTGCGATGGGAACACGCTATGCCAAACACTTTCACTTACTTTGACAAAAGGATCCCCCACATTGTCCCGAGGAAACTTGAGGTTACGTGCCTTTACCACCACCACGGTAAGTCGCTCAGCTGTTGGCAGGTACGACAGCGAAAACATTATCTCTCCCATGTCGCCTCCTCTCTGGGAACGGTTCACAAAAACATTGAAATTATTAATGCATCCGCACCCTCAACTTCTAACCACAGAAGTTCAACAACACAAAAGGGTAAATCTAGAGTCTTCCGTGGAATGATCTCATTTTTAAACTAAATCGCTTTTCAATAAGAGAAAGACAAATTTATTGACACTGCTCCCATATAGGAAGTAGCCGAAACGACTCAGTATACGTTTACAAAACTTGT
>JAQGAK010001711.1:0-27680 GCA_034696945.1 Lipothrix lubbocki | reverse complement strand
CTTAATTAATGAGAAACAGCTTATACAGATCTTGTGGGAGAAAGATTTAGCTTGGGTGTAGGCAGGAATGTTTCCTGATAGATAATGAAGAAGATTGAACGTTTTCGTTGTATTTTGGCACAAACAGCAGCAAAACATGGAACCTCTGTATTTAACCAGGTACCAAGATCTCAAATCAAATAAAAGTTTTTAACATGTAGTTTATAGATGGCATCTCTACTCATTCGTTTAGAAAGACAGTTTGAACAATAACGGCTATCTCTCATAACCCAGGTCAAATGTAAATTGTCTTCGGTACACCAATCAAATCCGCATTGACGACAATGCAGGGTTTTGGTTCTTAGGGCAGATGGACTTTCAGTTTGAGTTGCAACGCTTGTCATTTTAATACTTTTGTTAAAAAGAAACACGTATCTGCTTGTCATTGTCAAATATCTTCAGTCACAACAATTTTAAAGCAATTAATGCATAAAGAATGATGAGGTTTTAGAGCGTAAATTAAAACTGGGATGATTCCATCCGGGTTTGCAATTACGCTGTGATGTTAATTCACGTCTCTGCAGTAGCAACAATGGAAATCCTTCGTCAAAACTGTCACTCTTGTCCAACCCCGAACATCAAATGCTTCATAATGCTGCTTACGAGTGTGTTCAAGGTCTCTTTGTTCGTGGTAGCATTTGAAACAGTAATACAAGTTTGTATTAAAATTTCTGAACACACGAAAGCAATTATGAGCCTTACGAAGCCAATGAAGTCCACAATATGTACATCGTAATGTTGAAATTAACAGGGTTTTGCATTGACGTTTGGAGGCTCTTGTTAGACATCTTTTTGTTTGACAAAGTAGATTGACACAAGTTTCTGGATTCAGTTTTTCAGCAGCATGATATCGTATGTACAATGTACATACATAGCAGAAACGGTGACGCTCAAGTCCAAGGAACACATATAGCGGAATTTTTCCATGAAAATTGTCTTGGAGGGTATGATTTTGTGTTACGTTGATACACCCACAACAAGAGAAATCTTGAACAAGAAAGTATCTTAGAAGCCAAGCCTTGGGGTTGGTGTAAATTATGTTATCTGTAGAAAGGCGGTCATCTCGAATTAGTTCCTCAAGCGCACATTCATGACACAATTTCGCGTCCTTGTATGAATATAGTTTGACATGATCTGCACTATAAATCCAACATGTGTTACTATATGCGCAACTGCAATTTAGTCGTTCATCTGCAAGATTGGGGTTGAACGGAACTGGTGTTAAGGACTGAGTTCCTACAATAACTTTTTCTTTTGCAAAGCTGCAAGCTTTAAGCAATATATCCAGATTAGAATTCATTCTTTATTGCTTTCAAATAGTCCTCAGGACTTGCTGGAGTATTGTTTGTTGTAAAAGTTGGGTATATCGAGCGCGATGGCAATAATGGCAAAGTAGTTTTTCAGCCGCGGGATATCATTTTACCGGAACTTTTTCGGAAGAACCAGTGGACTCCATGACCATACACAAAACATCACCAATATATGAGAATATTACGTGCACAAACAACACAGTAAACTGTATCTCCACAAGGATTAAGTAAGCTGTCTATGTTATACTGATTATCTTTTGCACAGAGTACACATGTATAGTTCATTTGTAACTCTACTCTTTTAGCTGTGGAATAATGTTTTTCGGAAGAATCCGTGTACTTCATTACTACAGACAGGACAATAAAATTATAAGTAAATTCGACGTGCACAATCTCCACAGTAATTTGTATAACAGAAATTACGCTTAGGTACTTGTCTGTATTGATTGCTTCAGTCGCTATCTATACCAGAGCTACGATCAAGTCAAGTTTTTTCAAAGTACTTGACTTGAACTTAACTTGAACTTGAAATTGTACGAAAAAAACAAATCCGTACTTGAACTTGCCTTTTCAAGATTTTGTATGAACTTAAATATTCAAGTACAACAATATCAATTAATTTTCAGACAACTTGAACTTGAAAAAACTTGAGCACCAAGTTGGTCAAATAACTTGACTTGAACTTGTACTTAAACGTGAACTTGAACTTGATTTTCATGTAATCTGACTAGTTTCGACAAAAATACCCTCTTTAATCTTACTCGGGTGAAGTTTTCCAGAAAATTCATCAAAAATAACTACATCAAAAGTCAAACTACCACGTTATAATTTTGGACAGCAAGTTCGTGTGAGCTTACGCAAGCTAACAATATTTCGTAAGCGTTATTTACAAAGCGTGGGAGATGAAATATTTACTATAACTGCCATACATACGACAAATCCAGTGACATACAGTCTCTCAGATAATACAGGTGAGCCTTTAGAAGGTTCTTGGTACACTGAATAAATATTTGCTGTAGAAAATGGAAGCCAAGTTTAGTGGTGATTTTAGTTCATATTTAAGTTTTACGGATACAAAGCAATTTTTTCCCAATAATAATTCAAATAAATTTTGCAACCGGCTTTGTAAAGCAATACGCTTGCCCCCTGTAGAATTTGAATGTGGAATTGCTCAAGTAATTTTGACGATGCCAAGAGTGAAAAGAAAATGTTTCAATATTCCAAGTGACGGGCGAGTGATCATTACAAGAATTTAAAGAAACAAATACATGACTGTTGGCAAAAATTCCGACGAAATTTACATATTCGTTGGCTATGTAAATTCTGTGTTTTTTAGTTATAATTTCCCTGCTGCCTTGTTAATGACGGACGACCCTAAGACTAAAAGCAAAATAATTTCAATTGAGAATGAATTATCTGACCCCTTGACAATACCGGAAGAATTGCCAACAGCATTTGGCTTTGAAAAAAATCAATTTTCAAATGGATTAACAACATCAAAAGTTCCAGCTTCCAAAACATTGTTCCAAGCTAATCCTAATGAAAAGCAATTCATATTTTATTTGGGAACACCAACAACCATTTATGATGTAACAATTTTAGAGCCTGAGAAATTCCAGATCAATAAACTAATAGATGAAATTAATAATTCAATTAAACAAATTGAATTGGATATAATATTTGCGGTAAATGATAATTCTACATCGTTTACCACAGACCTTAATGAAGTGCATTCCCAGTTTTCTCTACATGTACAACGTATATTTAATTTCCCCACAAACATTGTAGTGAAAAAGTCATACACCCAAGCAACGTTATTAACCTTGCCAAAATTATTAAACGTTATATGTATTTCTGGTGATTTTATTGAACCAATTGTAATGGGCTTAACGTCAGTTCAATGGCTACAAACGTTTACTATACCAGAAACGGCAGGAGTTCGGCAAACTCTAACGTTTTCGCCAATTATTTATCATCCAGTGATACGCCCATTTTTAGATATTCTGCAAATAACAATCACCGACGCCTACAATGAGAAGTTACAGTTTCAAGACTCGCCTATACACATACTATTAGGATTTCGTCCGAGGCGATATGCGTAAGTTATCTTGTTCCAGTCAAGCTTGTACGCTTTCAAGGAAAACAGCCCCAGTGTTAACAGGAGCTGGCTTAATGGGTTCTGACAACGCTTATAACTTGAGTCTTAAGAGCCTGTCGTTGAAAGATAAAAGAATTCGACGAAAGCGTTTTCAAAAATGGAGCGGAAAAAATGGAGAGTACGCAAGCGAGCACAAGTTGGAGGGAAGTTGACACAAAGAAGGAACTTGCAGAAAGGTGGACGAAAAAAATCTAAAAAGAAGACTTAAGCATGGAGACTGAGATTCCAAGAGGGAGCAATCCAGTTTATTCACATAGACTGGATTATGTGTATTGTTCAGAATGTGAGGATGAATATTGTCATGATACTTTACCTGAATTTAATGAATTTTTGGATGAAATTGTAAGAGAAATACAAGTTTATGTGTTTGTACCACGTCCTAATATAAAGTTATGTAGTATGTGCTGGTACTATGCAGATGGTGAACCATATAATTTACTTCATGAAACAGATGTAGAGTTAATGGCAATGAGAAATTGTAAAAAGAAAGAACATTTGAGAACCATCATTTATTCAAATTGATTCATTTAGCATAAGCTAAAATCTCTGCTTGAAGCTCAGAAGGCAACGAATTAGCCCAGGGAGACCTTCAGCACTGAAACCCACTCTTTTATTAAAGACAACTTCACCATTCTGCATTTCCCGTAGCTTCAGGAAATGTACATAATGACCGTACCTATATATAGAATAAATACAATAATTTAAAGACAACTTCGCCATTCTGCATTTCCCGTAGCTTCTGGAAATGTACATAATGAGCGTACCTATATATAAAATAAATATATTATTCACAATAAAATTATTGCATCCCTGATTTAACTAACCTCTCAGTTCGGCTTCGACGAACGCAAAGATCCTTGATCTTGTACGTAAAATTTGGGGAGAAAAAATCATCTGACATAGCATTGTTATTTGTCAAATACACCCCCACACTTGCATTTGCTGGCCTCACGAAATTCATGTTCAACGGACGGGGGTTGTTTGCAATAAACGATTCCCTGGCTAATCTCGTTATTCTTGCTGCTACAACTACAGGATCCTCCAAAATTTCTGCCGGCTAGAGAATGAATAAATTGACCTATGCCTGAGATAACTAAATATTTCAGACCTTGCCAGTAGCCCAATTGTGCTGAATGCGCTTTAAAGTAGAAGCCGAGTTAACTGCAGGTCTTTTTCTAGCGTTTGCAGCTTTTCTGTTGTCGTTCTCGCGATTCTCAGCCTCTTCTCCTGCTAGACTCAGTTGATGGTCAGTAATGGAATCTTCAAATAAAATGTCGTCCAAAGTAATTCCGGCAAAATCGTTCCCTCTCGGGAATGTTTCTGTCAAAATTGAAAAATATTTATTTCCCACTTTAACCCCGACTGTAAAAGGAAGAATATTACTTACGTTTTCGGCCACTCATGATTAAGTAATAAAACCTAACTATTCTCAAGCCTGCCTTTATACTTTTGGAGTGGTCAAAAACGTATTTAGGGTACAAATTTTCCTACAAAGTATTGCACAACTAAATTGGAAAAAGCGGAAGCAACATGAACAGACATTTCAGAACGCTGGCCTGCCCAGGCCCAAGGTGCCGAAATCCTCCAGTGAGACGTACGGTATGTAAGCTAGGAATTTTTATACTACCTAAATCAAAATTCCTGTTGGTCAAGCAGCATGAATTTTGATTATTTTGTTTCAGTTCGCGTGTTCGTTTCCCAATTGTGCTTTCAAGGCCTGGCAACATCGTCAATTTGAAAGACACGAATGCTACACACATAACTGTAGCTTTTGTGGTCGCCGCTTTAGAGACTTGTCATTACACGAGTGTGAAGTGAGAAATCAAGAAGGAGCAGGAATTCTTGGACCAGATGACTTGGTCCTTGGAATTTTTAGTGAAGTTGAAAGCTCGCAACGGGGATTATTAAAAACGTATGGATATGAAATCGATGGAGGCAAGACATACGTCGCGAAGCTATTTGAGGAACTTAAGGACAACATAACCGCATTACTGGAGCAGCTTATTTTATTTTACCAAGGATTGAAGGTTCAATTTTGTATAAAACTATTTATGATCAACGAACGTACAGAAGTAGTTATACATCCTAATTTTATTACTGTATTTTATCTACTTACACACAAGAATTTTATTCGTGGTATTATGTATAAGGCTGTAGACTACATTCCTACTAGTATTCAGATAATGAATGAAAACGTTAGTGGGTTTACTATAATGAGTATAGATATGTTAACAATAGGCGTTGCTAAATATGTTGGTATGAGGGGTTCTGGAGAATTATTACTACCTAAGGTCCTAAAAAATAGAAAAGGATTATTAAATGTTAGATCGCCTAAAAATTTATATATGCAGTAGTGTCAGCGTTACATTACAAAGAGGTGAACGTTAATGATAGAAAAAAAGGTTCATCATATAAACAGTTTTTACCATTGTACAATGTGAACATGCTAAGTTTTCCGGTTGATTTTACTAAATTAGACCAATTTGAAAAGAATAATTTTTTAAGCGTAAACATATTTTCTGTGGAAAAACGCAAAGTACTACCTCATCGGATTACTACTCAAGTAAATGAAAAATTGGTGAATTTAGTACACATTGCAAATAACTCTCAAGGTCATTATGTATCTATATTTGACTTTAGTAGTTTTATGGCCATAAGAAACAAACCAAAGCACTACTGGTGCTATTATTGTTTTAAGCGATTTAGAAATAAAAACATGCAGCACAATCATATGATTAATTGTTCGGGCTAAGGGTTGCAAACTTTAGTTTTGCCAAAAAAAATTAATGATAAACCCATCACAATTCAGTTTCGTTATTACTACAAATTAATGAAAATGCCTTTCGTTTCCTATGCAGATTTGGAGACTTTAGTAATTCCAGTTAATAAAAATACAGAAGGAAAGACACAGATTGTAAAAAGGATAGAGACAATTTCTTGGTGTATTATTTATGTAAAGCCAGGAAAGCAATACGAATTGTATGAATATGCAGGGCCAAAAGCATTGACAAAATTTATTGATAAATTATTAGAACTAGCAGATAGGACCCAGGGATTATTGCAAACTGATGGAGGAATGCCTGTAATAACAAACCAGCAGCAACAGGAATTTGATATATCCACACACTGTATGTACTGTAAAAAAGAGTTTTCTGAACTTAATGCTAAAGTTAAGCATCACTTACATACAAATTTGTATATTCCGGCTGTTGGTAAAACTCCAGCAACGGAAATGTATGTTACATGCATATCATGTAATGCAAAACTGAAGTATAGAAAGTTTTTAACCGTTAATTTACACTCTGGTGTAAATTTTGGTTAAAAGGAAATTGCTGACATTTTCATTTCGTTCAGTTTACAAAGTAGATTGCTTTCCTAAAAATAGTGAATCATTTATGACAATTACTTTGAATAATAAATTGAAATTTATAGATGCATTAAGTTGTTTGGGTGCTGGCTTAGACAAACTTGTTAAAACTGCGAAAAAGGATGAAATTAATTTTTATTATACGAAGGACTGTTTTAAAAATCATGCAGATAATTATGACCTTATTATTAACAAACATTTTTTTGCTATGATTATTTGATCAAAGCTTCAGTGCTGTATGATAAAGAATTACCTTCAAAAGAAAAATTCTATAATTCGTCAACTGAGAAAGAATTGAGCGATTCTGATTACTCACATGCCCAAAACGTTTAAATTATTAAATTGCAGTAATTTAAAAGATTATCTCTTCGCCTATAATCGCTTAGATACAGTCTTGCTTGCTGACCTTATGAAAAACTTTCGTGAAAAAAATATAGGTTTGTTTGAACTTGATCCCTAACATTTCATTGCACTTGCTTCGTATTCCTTTTCTTGTGCTCTTCGCTTTAGTAAAATTAAACTTGAGAGCATTCACTGTGTAAAATTTTTAATCTTATTGACGGTACTAGAGGAGGTTTATGCTATACTAACCAAAGATGGGCAGAAAGTAATATACTTGGTACTAAAAATTATAAACCTAATCGCCCAGCAAAATACATACATATGTTTGACTTTTCATCTTTATACGGCTATGTGTTGCAGGAACCTTTGCCTGCTCATGGGTTTAGAGAAATTTCAAAAGATGAAATTGAATTTTAAGTGATAATAATTTTGAAGGACTACAATATTTTAATGTACCTAACCTAGCGTTAATATTATGTGTTGATTTTCATGTACCAGAAAAATTACATGATAAATTTAAGAATCTTCCTTCTTGCATTCAAAAGATTAAAATACATGTCTTTTCTTAGTCCATACCAGACTAGATTAATAGACAACTACTCTCAAGATTCTTGCCTTCAGCATAACCGACTCTGCTTAACTTTATTTTCTATGACTAAACATATAATACATAGTGATTTACTAATATATTTTATGAAGATTGGTGTAATCCCTACAAAAATACATTACGCTTGGGTGTTCACTGAAGTTGCCACTTTCGAAGAATATGTTGATCTTAAATTACAATTACGCTCACAAGCGTCAAGTGAAACTGAATCTATGAATCGTAAGCTCTGTGTAAATTCATTATATGGGATGAGCCTCCGGTCACCATGGAAAGATCAAACATGTGCAAAAGTTAATAATAGTGTGGATGCTCTCTATCAAATTGCAAAACCCAGCTTTGTTGAACATTTGCATGTTACCCCAGAAGTTTCAATATTTATGTTTAAACCCTTGCAAGTGTACGTAAATTAATGTTACTATCTTGGTTTTTCAATTCTGGAAAAATCAAAAGTCAAATAGTTTGAAATGATGTATGATGACCTGACTCCGTTATTGAGAGGCAGAAATTCATGCTATGCAAGCTATGCACTGGAATGAGAACAATTTGTAAGAATCATAGACATACATATACCGATGACAATATCGAAATTCAAAGAATGGTTAGAAATATTTGTAGGCAAGACAAACGACACAATTAGAATAATAGAATAGTATACAAACATAGGTAACAGTCAAATTAACATAATAGAGGAGAGCTGAAAGTGTAAACAGAAATGTACTGTTGTGTAATACTCGTGTTGTTGTGTAATGAGGTGTTTTCATGGGCTTGCATAAGGTGAGAACCAAATTGGTGTGGGCATCGGGCTGAATGGTGGTGAAGGATCTTCGCCAGTGGAGTTGGGGCTTAGTGAAATTGAAGATTCTCCTCCAAAGTCAGAGAAAACCGAAGGAGTGGGCGTTGGTGGTGGATGTAATGGGCTCGGCGGTGGTGGGGGAAACATTGGAAATTTCTGCGGAACGTCACAGTAGACTGGGGTGGAATGTGGTACAACCGGAGCGACTGGGGTCCCATAAGGCGAGAATCGACGACCAAAGTGGTTATACTTAAAAGCGGAGCGATGAGCTAGTTGGTAACTGGCATGGGAACGGAAAACCTCCAGTTCCTTCATCCGCTGGCGAAGTTGGAACAATTCACTTTGGGCTTGGTCCCGTTCCCGTTTAAAACGGCTGGCTTCCTCCTTAGCAGCATTATAAGTACAAATGGTTTGAGCAAGCAACGCTTTAGTAACCTGGAGTTCCTTCGACAATGACTGAATGGCAGTTTTGTCCTGACGATGATTATTCAGAATAACCACCAATTCATGTTCAGGATAGGCGGAAACAAGTTGCTGGGTCGCTGTAACTTTGCGGTCGACCCTGCGAAGCATTTAGAACATGTTCTGAAAATCAGGAAAAGCTTGGGAATTTCCACGCCGTTTCTCAAAACTTCGAAGGGTATTGAGAAGTATTTGGTGGTGTTGATCGCCCCCACAATGGCGTATAGATCTTGGTCGGCGGTTTTGGTCGACATCAGTTCCAGCAGACACTTAGATTCACCCTGGCGGATATTAGCGAGGGTTTCAATTATGGTTCTTGTTTCAAAAAGGCAGGCGCAGGAAAATTGGTAGGCCATTCGAGTGTACCCAGGACACTTCATTCCCTTCTTTTGGTCTTCATTAAGGATTTTATTAAAGGACTTCGCAAAATGATTGTATTGCAGAGCCTTGAGGTGTATGCTTCCCATCCGATGACGCAGAGCGCAAAGGTTCAAGGTAGAGCTGTCCACATCCTCGTGCAAGGTGCTGCATCTCGATACTCCCCTGTTCGGTTTAGAATTTGACCTAAAGAAATTTATGACACCATCACATGTTTATACTTCCCAAATTCATATTTAAATGAACCAATATACACACAGTACATGGAAAGAAATTAAAATTAATTATAAGCAAAGCTGGCACGGGCAATATATGAGAAGTATTTTTCAGAGTAACCATATTATATGTAATGAATTATGATTAATAACATTTTTTTGTGATTTTCTTTAACCTAGTAATTATGCTATGTTAGATAATGAATTGTCTTTGTGTCTGTTTCTAGATGGATACAAAACATATGTGATGACAGTCATTAGAATTTGCCTACAAGGCAGAACATGCAATTTAAGTTAATGAGTGAATAAGAATGTGACGTACATATGGAGTCGAAGGAGAATGGAAAAATGAACAAAGTTCATAACAAGTAATTCTGTATAATAATACTGACGACTCATGACCCGACTAATATAGTTCGGATGTACATACAAAATTTTAATATATATTGTAAAAAACTTTAAATAACTAAACTACATTGCTGGAGCGTGAATTAATTCGTTACTTAATAAGGAGAAGATACATTATTGAGCGCTGGCATTTTTCTCAACTTATTTTACACGGTTGGTCTAGAAGACGTTAACCTCACAATTTACTCACAGCTTCCTAATATATTTACTAAATTTGAGCTAAGCTCCTAGACATATTACACATCGACTACAATAATACAAAATTGAACACATGATGTGAGAGTCAATGTTTGTACTTTACATAATAATGAACACCATATTGGTGGTAATAATTGAAATTTATATACAATATTTTTACAAACTTGTTGGCATGGGGGGAGCCATAACCACCAGGGTAGTTGTCGAATCATCATTCGATGTTGGGGTTTGGGTAAATATTACTTGGGGTAAAGAAAGCCGGAAACAAGTACGGGTTTGTTGGGGGCTGTTGGGATTGATTTGGCTGAGCTGGTCTTGATAAGGGAGGCGACCTATTAGCGGGCGCTTCCCTCATCTGGACGCTTTCAACCCGGGGTGTACTCGACGAGCTCTGCAAAAGATTGTCTATTTCTTCTGCAGTGCCCGTATACGAAGCCCCATTTATGATTGCCGAGGTCATCGGTGTACCGCCCGCGATTCCGCGTTTAAATCTTGGTAGTGGGGCTGGGAGGCTGGGCCGGTTAGTCCCACGACCAAAAATACGGCGGAGTAAAACTAAAGCAAAATTCCGTTTGTAATACAAAATACCAATAATTATTAGAATTGCCAACGCGATTCCGGCAATGATTCCCAAATGGATAAAGAGAGACCGAAAAGGAGAAACAATTACTTCTCTCATTTTGTTAACGGAATTTAAAAGTGAAGCGGGAAGAATCCGGTCCACGTCCAAGTAACTTATTATTTTGCCCATCGTGGGAGCATTTTGTAAGGAAGATACTATTTCAAATAAACTTTGGGTTTGAACTAAATCTTGGGAGCTGTATGCTCCTACACTTGAGAAAACCAAATCCGGTAGTACGCTCTTATCTTTATCGGAGAGATCGGAATTTGGTAGATATGGAATGTGAAGGGCTACACTTTTGTCTGACATTAAAAATACCAATTTGCCATCATCCCAATAACTCACTTTGACCTCGTCACACGGGATAATTAAAGGTTTATCATGAACCTGTCTCGTAAATGTGTCTGCCCATAATGTCAATCGTTCCAAACTAGGTGTTAAAATTTCCATAGGGTGGTAGGAGGTACAATTTTCAGTTTTATTTTTATGGAGAATACGGTAATCAAACAACTTCTCGCATTCTGTAGCAGCCACGACGCGGCCCAGCAAGGTCGCTTTGAATAAAGATCCCGGGTGAAAATCATTGAGAAGTAATTCGGGTGACCCCTGTGCGGCAAAAAAATGGAGCATGACGTGCTGTCTCCAAAATTCTTGGCAAGTATCATACTGTAATTTTGCGATTTCAGAAGTTAAGTTTTTCTGTAACATATTATACATAAATTGAAATCGTGAATTTATTACTAATTCTGGGGCAAACTTTGCACGTGCGATATTTTTTTGCCTAGAAAAAGGTTGAAAAGGTTCTGTATCGAGAGATCTGCGACCTATAGAATGGGGTCTTTCAGCTATTAAGGCATCTAAATCTGCCATAGGGATTGCAACCGAATCAGTCTTCCAGAAACTGTTGAGTGAAAATGAGTCCCTGTGGTGAAGTAAAAACCGTCACATTACAAACGTTTAGACGGTCATATTAGAAACTGCCAACAAAATTTCCGGGCAAACTAAAGTTTTCCCTAATAAAATACAAGTAGTCGTTGAAAATTTTTGTAAACGGCAAGAATTATATGCTGAAGGAGACCAGATTAAAATGCCTAAGTTAGTTCTACATTTTCCTGTCGTTATAGAACACTGATCCTCTAACGTAACAGGAGACTGGATCATGTAATCGACACTTGACAACAACACTTGGGTTTCATGGTAGTAAAAATTAGTGTAAACCTCATACGTAGTATGCGGCCATGACCATCGAGGGGAAGGGTTTCTGTTTGTTTGGAAGTGACCAGCTCGGGGACTGGTTAAGGCTTTTCCATCATAAGTGGTGCCTTTTAATACTAGATTTTTACAGTCCTCAGCTGAAATTATAACTGGTGATTGACGAATAGAGTTTACTCTCGCTCCAAAGAAAAACCATTCCCTAGTGTGGTATGTTTTAACCGCGTAACGATGAAACCCAAGTATTTTAGTCTGCATCATATTTTCGGTATATAAGCTAATGTTTACTGCCCGACTCTCATTTATGGGTCTTGGAGGTTCTAAATTGCACTCGGGTAGTTCCGCCAACCTATAGCGTATTCCTAATCCATCGGTGGAACATCGGTATAAACATACTCGTCGGCGGCCTATATGAGAAAAATACGACATCACAGCCTCATCCTGGGGCGTCGCCACAATACGTTCTGGGTAGACAGCCAAAGATGGGGTGATCAAAATTAGAAGGAAGAGAATCCTGTAAATAATACGGAAGGAACAAACCCTATAAAAGAGATTAAGGTTTAAAATAATGAGACTAGTAATTACAGTTAGAAAGCGCCATCGTTCGAATATTTTGTTGGTTGAATACATCCACAAAACCTGAGTACGAACGATTACGAAAGCGGAATAAGACAGGATGTTCAGAGGGACAATCGGAGGCGGGTAAAATGAGATATTGGTATATAGGAGTACAAAGCCTCAAGGTCGTAGAGTTGTTAACAGTTGTCAACTGGTAACGGAACTGGTCATCGTCCTCTTCCACGTCCACTGTGTTTGTACGTCTAATTAGAAATTCTGCTCGGTTGAGGCTTCCGGGACTCCCTGGTGTTGATCTTTTTGCGCGAGAGTGTCCTGTTGTTGAGTCCGCGACCAAATTGTCAAGGATACGTTTGACAGACAATTCCGCATCTCCAAAGGATGGCTCCATATCTTCCGTGTACGGAACTCCTTTAAATACAACTTCACAAGCATTGACAACAGTATCAGTAATTAATATGCGCGTGACTTCAGGACAGCGAAGGAAAGTATTGTTTCGCTGGCAAACAATCGGAGCCGTCATTTTAGTGTAACAGTTCAAGAAACTGGGTTTGTCAAACACGACGGTTGCATTAAACTTTGCTTTACATGAACCATTTTGAAAACTACATGGTTCCGTAAGAGTACTCTCAGAGGTGAAGGTGGCGTTGGCAGACTCGTTAATGTAGAGTCGCGTTGACACAAGAAAATAATTTGTTACCCGTGTGTTGACAGTCGCGCTTCGCAGCTTGAGACTCGTCTGGTAATATCCACGGTTGGTCGGGGGGAGAATTGTACCCGCTGGACTGCGTTTTGTCCTTGCCATCCTTGCACAAGCCTCCGGTGAGATTTATTTCCACGTATGGGTGATGCCATCCGATAACTCCATATTTTCGTTCCAATGTCGCTCCGTGGCGCGGGATTCACGAACTAAGCACTCCGATGCCCGGGCTGATACGGTGAATTTCAGATCAGGAAAGGAAAGTTTAATTTCCGGATAGGTAGAAATGGGACTCAAATTTGGGAGAATAGTAGCGGTCATATTTTTCAGGATTGGTAAACAAGCTGTTAAAGGGAGTTCATGGTTAGGGAGGTCGGTAGAAGAAATGGTTGAATTGTCAATGGGGTCAAAGTCCGTGTGGTTAGCGTGAGTAAATGAAACAATAAGGAGAAGCGTGAAATATATCCCCGCCCTGAAAGAAATTAAAAATCCTTCACCTTAATAATATGCGTAATAAGCTCGTCATAAGACACTAAATCATGTGATTCTAAGTAAGAGCATATAACAGCGTCAAAAGAAGTAGGTTCTATAGTTTCTTTGTCTGGGAGTAAGCCTACATGGAGAGTATCGTTAAAGTTATAAGCGACTAATTTTCCAGCAGGACAGATGTAATCTAGCAAAGCGGAGTATTCATGAATTATTTCACATATCTGTAAATAAGCCTCGGGGGATTTTCCACGTAACCGTAAAAGTAATTTCTGGTTTAGTAGTGAATTGTCTAAGTTTTCTAGAAAGGCGGGGGAGAGTAATTTAGTTTCATGGGTAACTCTAGTTGAAAGAAAGGATGCGAAAAGAGCGGTTGGAGCGTAGTTAGTAGGGTCTAAATCATTGAAAATATAATGGTTAAAGCTAATTGGATCCACTATAGTGCTCCGAGGAAAACGAGAAGAGCGGTTAGTTTTTGGTTTTCTTAAAGCGTATGTAAAAGGGGAAGCTAATACAGTTCTTTCCGGTTGTGGGTTGTGCGTAATTACTTTACATAGGTTATAGTTAAATCGTAAGTAAAAAGCGGAAACTATTTCAGGACAATAAAAATCAAGGTCTTCGCCGACGCATTCCAGAGGTCGCGTGAGATGCTGTTGACAGGCTACCGCCTGGCTTCTGGACCATATTAAAATCCCCTGTTTCGTTCTTGCTCTTCCCAGATTCGGGTGTTTGATGGCCGCGTGATTTTCTTGGTGAAAAATGGTTGTATCATCTACACGAATCCATCGACGGATAACATGGGTAGTAACTTGGCGCTGCAGTATGTAATGTTCATCTTGATATACTAATCTTATTGGATCAGACGCTGTACGATGGCGATATTCTTGGTTCGCAGGCATCAAGATGCTACCGAAGGCTGTACGTTGATTTCTTACCACCAAAGAACATGTTTCATAGTCAATTGGTAGAAACTATTTATATTGGGATTGATAGTTGTAATCCCATGATACACTAATAAATGATTCCTCACTTTTAATACATTCAAACGCTTCCACGTACACAGTAGCTTTTAAGTTCGGCCATGAAATAATTGTTTCTATTAATTCGTCACTTTTTGAGTGGCGTGGTATGCGTTGGATAAATTCTACTCCTGTCATTATGGTTTTACACAAATTTATATATGAATCTTGGATCTCTGGTTCTGGGATAATTTTTGGTAGTTCCCATGAGGTCGAGTTAGTTGGTAGTTCCTCCCCCGAATCTCGTAAAGGAAGGGGCGAACAATCTCCATTGATGTAAAAGGTGGAACAGACACAAAGAAAGAAGATAAACCGATACGACCTGCAATTCCCAAAAGGAATTAATTTACAGTTATAATACCCAAAGCATCCCTGAGCTGCCTTAGATATGATTGGTCCAAGTTAAAACTTGGAAGTGAACAATTAAATGGTTTGTTCGAAATCCATCTAGTCGCCACTTCAAACTTCGTTATGTAGTTATACTCAGGTTCTTTGGCGACTGCAAGTGCTAGTCCCTGGCATGATTGATTTGTGAGTATGGTGTATTCCGAAATGACCTTGCATGAATGCAGAATTAATATCCCTTCGTGAATCTTAGCTTGAAATTGACTGGTCTCGTTATTATCTAAGTTGTCAATTTTGTGATTCAAGAGGGCGAGCATTGAGACATCTAGTAGTTGTTGAATGGTTGAATTTTCATGCTGGTTGTTTGCAGGGCGTAAAAATCGTACCAAGTTATTAGATGCGGAACTGATCCCATTCACATGTTGACAAGAAATCCACTCAAATCGTACCATGCAGGTGCTTGGGTTATGTAACCGATTTATTTGGTTGTTAACCAACGGAAATTCAAAAATTATTCTGCTTCCGTTTAGCACGCATTCCCGGCTCACATATTTACAGGGAATGTCCGCCCCATGCTTAGCTAATTGGTGTTTGAAGGAAAAGGCTTGAAGAACAACGTACTCAACTTCGTAATTAAATATAGTTTCGGTTAGTGCCGAAGTGGTTAAGGCTGACGATGTAAATCAGGCATCCCCACTTTGGGGACCGCGGTCCACAAGTCGACCGCGTATTCCTTTTAAATGGACCGTGGACCAATGCTCCCAAAATAATTTACACTAGATATAATCATCTTATCCTGAAAAAGACCATGAGTTCACAATTTAAATTATAATGAACATAGCTCAAATGCAACAAGTCCCTGAAAAATGCTTATGTAGATCCTAAAAATCCCATAAAATCCCAAGTTTAAATGCCACTATATGTATATGCTTGGAATCATATACCTTGTTAAGCAGAATATGTAGGGCAATTGACTTTATAGTTTTTAGGGCAGCGCAGCTTCAGCTGAAACGACCAAATAACCCGTGTCGTGTGTCATTGAGTCCGATCAAACGTTAACTCCAAAACCCCTGATCGGATTCACTTAAAACGTTGTACACATAGTCTTTAGACTAATAGCTTGGGCATGTTTGTAAATGAGTGAAATTGGCTGCGTAGTTTTGGAGTTGCCTGGATTGTTCTGTCCGACAACACGATAACTCTAGAACTCGTTGCCGGATTTACTTGCAATTTAGTACACATATTCTTTGGGTAAATAGCTTAGAACAGGTCGTATATGAACCGAATTCACGGGATAGTTTCGAGTTACCCAAGTTTTTTACAACGGAATTGTTTTAAATTCGCAAAAACTTCCAATTTTCCAAACTTTGAATTCGGCTTGAAGATTTTTGCAAAGACTGTCTAAATCCCGGTACAAATACTTGCTACAAAACATTTTACTACCCCTGCGCTGCCCTTCGCAACCAGGACCTTTGTAGGGCGGCCGATATCGTCGCGAAGCGTTGATTTTTACACATTTAGTGTTAAAAACTTGTATATCAGAATTCTGTAGGGTGTTTAATATTTTTATTAACAAGTTGGATTTATTCGTCAAATACTATTTTATGCTGTAAATTGTAAAATGATACAATGATTCCAAGTTTTCGGTATAACGAATCTGTTGTTATCTTACTTTACCCGTAAACGAAATTAATTTACAAACAAAATTTTAATTGAGACATTCAAAATTTAAATTTAACTTGACGGCGCTAAACCAAATTCTCTTTGCATAACAAAATCGTAGAGCAAATTTTGAAAAATAAGCGCACAATTCTGGGAAAATAGTTGTTTTAATATTGAAATATTTAAATGAATACATACTGCGCAAACTGTTTATAAATACCGAAGTGCTTTGTATTACACCGTTTCAAGAATTAAGCAAATAAAAACCCGTATCCCATTGTTAAATTCCCAATGCGTTCTGCACGAAATTTCTATAAATTTTAACAAAAAATACTTAAGGAGCCCGCAGTGAACTTTAGGTTCGAAAAGTGGACCTTCGGGTCAGAACAAGTGGGGAAGCCTGATGTAAATGAAGCGTTAGTTCGCCATGCTGAGTCAGATATTTTGTGCAGCTGTTGGTTTAGCGGGTTCATTTTCGTGTCGTTGAGATCCTTGCAGAGTTCTATGGAAGTATGCATCGTCGCATGGGTAATTTCATCGGTGCGGTTTCCGCTGTCAAAGGAAATCACTCGGCTGGATCTGGTGGTAACACATCGTACAGCAGAGATAGTAAGAGTCCAATCCGATTCTTCGTAACCAAAACGTAACGTCAGGGGTTGGAGTCCGGAAATAATATGTTGATCGTCTGCCACCGTTGTTGGAGGCGTCAAATTCCATGAGGGAGAATATAGAAAAGGTTCGCATTGGTATAGGGGTAAGATCTGCGGGGAAGTTAAAGGCAATGAGATGTTTGAAGCCCCCACAGTTAAATCGATGCCAAGTACGAGGAATATATACCTATAACCAAACAAGTAGGTGTTAGTCTCTATAACGTATGGGTTTAGTTATTAAGCGCCCCGATCTAGTGCAAGCGATAGGTACAGGAGAAGGATCAGCTTCATGGGTAGAGTTAAGGGTCTCATTAATTCGGACTCGTTTCATTATTCGAGGAGGTCGAGTTGGTATTTCGGTATCCGTTATGGGTGGTTGGGGAATGGCACTTTCTAAAAGCCAGTCCGGGGTTTCCATAAGGGTTGGTCTAATGAACAGTTCTTGCCGAAAAATTGAAGGCAGGGTTCGGAAGCACTCACGTAGAAGGTTTTGGGTAGATTTGTAGTGGTCTTTCTTAATTGTTGCATTTGAAACTACCGCCAATGCCAAACAAATTCTCGGAATCCACGGGCTGAAAACATCTTGTACTAATATATTCACATCGATTCGTTCTTCATACTGCGCGATGTGTTTTAGTAGAGGTTTCCATTGTTCTCCATCCATCTTTAACGGTGTCGCAAGAATCATAAGCATCTTGTTGCTGAGTTCCTCGAATTCCTGGTGAAGTACGTGTAGCGTGGGGAATGCTGGATGAACTTTCGTTGGCACTTGAGCTTCATGTCCTTTGTCTATCATCAACACTAAACTTATAACCGAGGGTGGTTTTGGAAGAAACTGGAAGGATGGTTCCTCTTCGTTATGATGTATGTATATTGAAATCTTTGTAGTCGTGATTTGATATTGACGAGGACTACAGGCTAATTTAATGGGCCACGGGAACCATTTCGAAATGGCTTCAGGCCATGTCTTTTGCTCTGAAAGAGATGCTACTTCATCTTGCAAGGTTAGTAAATACTCCAGGACACTAATTGGGGTGTCTTGATGCACAAAGTCCTCTTGTGTATTTGGAAGTAGCTTAAGCTTGTCCACATGGACGGAGAAGATATGCCTATTTGCCATGTTTTCAATTTCTGCCGTAGTGTCTGTAATAAACCTCTTTATTTTGAAGTGCCCTTTAAATTTCTCCGCCAGTTTTGGGACAACACTTGTTCCCGGGGTCGAGTTTTTCAGTAGAACGATGTCGTTGGTTTTAAATGGATTCACAGTTCTTGACTCATCAAACCTTAACTTAAATCTGTTCTGAGCCAATTTAATTCTTTTACGGGCTCTTAAGTACAGCTGTTTTGTTTCTTGGGCTCGTTGTATCTGGAACTCTTCAAACTTCACTGGGAGTATTAAGTCACACGTGTGAATAGGAGGACGGCCGAATAATACCTCGAATGGACTTAATTGTAGTTCCGAGTGGGTTGTTGTATTGATGTTTAACTGGATAAGCGGTAGATGGGCATCCCAATTCAGAGGTTGGTCATTACAAAGAGCTCGCAATGTGGCTTTGAGAGTAGAGTTCATGCGCTCTACTAGGCCTTGACATCGAGGTGAATATGCTGTGCTAAACTTATTATTGACATTGAGTTTCTGCATAAATTCTTGAAGCCATTTAGCTCGAAATCCGGTCGCGTTATCCGACTGGATGTTTTCAACAAGTCCGTAATGTCCAAAGACTGATATAAGGTTTTCCGTAAAATCTTTTGTTTCGCTGACAATCTTCACATTGACGCACAAAATTAACCACCGATTCCAACATTTTTGGCCAATAGTATCTCTGTTTGATACGGCAGTAGGAGCGATGGATTCCGTTATGGCCGGACGTTGGTGAAAGATGGATTTCTTCTAACACCGTTCTTCTTAAATCCAATGGAATTACTAACTTTAAACCTTCATTTTCGTTTCTGTATAAAACTCCATCTAGGATTTTGTATCTTTTGGCTTTAGGATGTTGGAGCTGGATGAGTTGAAGTTTAGCACTGCAGAATTGACATTTTTGTTGCAGTAGAAGCAAATCCAAAGTCTGTAGGAAATACGAAGGGATCAGTGGCTCCACTAAAATATCCTCTAAATTAGTCGGTTTATAGAGATTTTCATCCGATTCCAACCGTGAAAGTGCGTCCGCCGCTTGATTTGCTGACCCCTTCAAGTAATGGAGCGTGAAATTAAATTCTGCGAGGTACAAACCATATCGGAACAGTCTGCTGTTCCCATTTCCCCCTTCTTTTAATGATAGGATTGCTTTACTGTCAGTAAAGATCGCAAATTCCCTACCATACAAGTATTGGCGCCAAGCTTGAACGCACTTTATGATGGCCAAGACTTCTCTCTCGTGCGCGGGGAGACGGCATTCATTGGCTGACAGTTTCTTTGAATGGTAACACACAACATGAAAATGTTTACCATGTTTTTGGAATAAAATTCCAGCAATGGCGTACCCACTTGCGCCAGTGTGGATTTTCGTTTCAAGGCCGTCTTCGAAGGGTTTGAGAATGGGTGGATTGATCAATGGCTTTCTTAAGTCGTCGAACGCCGCTTCTGCCTCGGGCGTCCAGATGAATTTCTTTTCGCTTTGGAGAAGGTTTGTCAGGGGAACAGCTATCTTAGCGTAATTCTTTACAAAACGACGGAGATACCCACTCAACCCAAGAAAAGCTCTCACATCCTTGATACGTTTCGGATATGGTATACGTTGTATAGTTTCGATCTTGGCTGGATCAATTTCAATTCCTTGGGGCCCAAGGATGAAGCCCAGGACGGTCACCTTTTCATGTCCGAACTGGCACTTAGGTAGTGAGATGTGGAGTTCATGTTGCTGTAGGATGTTAAGGACTGTTTGCAATCGTTCCCGCAAGATATCTAAAGTTTCCCCGTAGATCAGGATGTCGTCTAGGTAAATGACATTTCCTCTGTACAAATGGTTCTTAAATATACCATTAATTGCTCTCTGGAACATACTCGGGGCTACTGATAAGCCGAAGCTCAAATTTTTAAATTGCCATAGTCCCGACGCGGTCGCAAAAGCAGTGAGTGGTCTACTAGCGGCATCTATTCTCATCTGTAAGTATCCGAAACGTAAGTCTAAACAGCACTTGTAGCGATGTTTTGCCACCAAATTGATTATCGTTGAAATATTGGGCAAAGGATGCGAGTCGATAAACAAGGTCTTGTTTAATTTTCTGTAATCAACGCATAATCTGTAGGGGTCCTTTAGTGGAAGTGCCCGCGCCCCAATCTTCCGTCCCTTCGAAACACACAAGGTTGGACTTACGAAGGACGAGTTCGATTCTTCTATAATCCCGGCCTGAAGCCAACTTTCCACCGTTAACTGTATAAATTCGTTCTCGATGTCTGAATGTTTATACATACGTGATTTGACCACTCCCATATTCGGTTTTTGATAGAAAGGTGGTAACACGATTTTTGACGTTCGTATGGGATCGGAAGGAATGCTGAGGATGTCTTTATATGCCGTCAGTAATTCTTGGAATTTTGAGCGCTCACTTTCAGGTAATTCTGCCGCGATAGTCAATTCTAATTCTTTCTCAAATTCAACCTGTCGTTCTCGCTCCTGGAGGTCCGTGGTACATCTCTCGGAAACAAAGTAAACTTCCGCCACGGCGTGGTTAGCTGGTATGATGACGTGTTGATTTGAAATATTTTCAATCGTGATGTCAGGATCTTTTCCCACAGGTACTTCAAATGTTTGGTTCTTAAAGTTTGCGGTCCCCACTGGTAAATTAAGGGTATTTTGGAGGGTATAGAAAGTTGTGGGTTTCAAAGGAAGTAGGGGTGTTTTGACTTTGACCGGAATGATTTTCTTGGACTGAGGAGATATAGAACAAGGGTTGTCAAGATAAATATATGACGAGGAATTTTTGGAGGTTCTCAGGATCAAAGATGGGGGGTTAGCAGTATTAATATCTGCGACAAGGAGAGGGACAGTTGACTCATCTTTAAGAACCAATATTTTGTCTTCTATTCCAATATACTTAACATGTTCGCCCATAAAGTTGAGACCGACCAATTAGTTTATGGGTAATTGAGAAACAATCTCAAATCTATGGTTAAAGTGATACCCATTTGTTAAGTAAATTAGGATGTCCACTGCTCCTTCACTTTGAGTTATATTGGTCGAAATTCCATGGAACCGAAGTTGGGATGGAAGAATTTGTTGTCCAGGTGGAACTAACTTGCTATCTAAAATGGAGTGAATTGATCCCGAATCTACAACTGCCGCCCAGGACTTATGAGGAGCTGTTAATTTATTGAAAGCTAATTTAGGTTGGTCAGTGGAGGATAAAAATTGTGGATATTGGCTCATCAGTTCATCCTTCGATTTGGTGACACCGGTCGGGAATTGGGTCCCTGGTATTGATTCCTCTCTCGTGGTCGAAATTGTGGCCGTTGAGGTTGGCCGTGGAAATGATGATTTCCTGCCGTGTTGGTCTGTTGCTGATAATTTGGCCCATTCCCCACATGGCTCTGGTAATTTAGCTGTGCTCGCTGTCCTATCCAAGGGGTACGCGGTGGGTTCCTCATACTTTGATACTGCGGTTGATGATTTCTTCCTTGGCCAAAGTAGTTTTTTTTAACATAATTTCGACACTGGTAACGAAAATGACCGGGTTCGTTACAATTGTAACAACGGAACGTATGTTGACCTCCCCTTTCAGTATTACTTGGTCCTTGTTTCGACGTTCCCTGCTCTTGTTGATTTTTGGGAGGCACTTCCCTCGGTGCCGGTGCCGGTGGTAAAACAAACGCAAGTGTTATTGTGGCTTCCTGGTGAACACGATTTGAATCATCTATTATTTCCAGTAAAGATTTCAACCCCGCAAGTGTAGCAGGTCTTTGGATACTCAAACTTGTTGCGTATTCCGGTCGAATCCCTTTGAGTACATAATGGATTTTTGTCTCTTCTGTCATACCGTCGCCGAGCGCCAAAACGATTTCCATAATTCTGTCATAAAATTCAAGACACGATTCCGTTTTTGCTTGTGTGGCCGCCAACAAAGTTTGCATAAGTTTCGGAATGCTTGTTTGTTCATAACGTGCTAGGAAGTCTGTTTGGAGTCGATCCCATTTCGCCTCCGGAGTTTCGCCACTACGGGGATGGTTGGTTTCTTGGTCTCGTCTTACTGCCATCCATCTGGCTGCACCGGATTTCATTTTTGTTTCAAAGTGCTGGTAGGCGGTTATTGGTGACCAGTTATTTGCTTCCTTTATAAGTAAGAAGTTTCGCATGTACTCTCTTGCTGATGATGTTCCGTGGAAATCGTCGGGCGATAAGCGCGCCCCCTGTTGTAAGGATCTGGTCGCTAATAATCTTAAAGTAGCATCTAACGTATCTCGGTTTTTCTTTACCTCTTGGGCTGTTTGATTGAAACATTTATTTGCTTCATGTTGTGCTTTCAGCAGTTTGGTAATGTCGTGAACACTGGTGACCATGCAATTGGCCATTTCTTGATCCGTTAGTGGTGCCACTTGAGCTTGGCGCCTGCGTTGTTCTTCCTGCTCCAAGTATTCTCTTTGGCGCCTATTTCGTTCTTCGTCTGACATGGTGGGTATTTTCGTATTCCACCCTTGTCCAAGATCCAAGATATTACCGACCTTCGGTTGTTCTTTATTCTTTGTTGATGACCTGCCGTCCCCAAGGGCTCCGATGGGTTTCTTTAATGGAGGGAAACTTGCCGCTGGAGTAGGTTCTGTATTATTGAAGTTATTTGCCTGGAACGGTGCTCCAATTGGTGATTCGTTGTCAAAATAGGTCTGGAAGTTAGTCGGTTCCTTCCGCAGGGGGGTTGAGCTCCCTCCGAAATAACCAAAAGCGCCGTAAAGGTTTAAAAGGGTTTTTGGGGTTGGTTTTGCATTAGGAAAATGGGGGAACGTTATGGAAGGAAAATCTGAGAGCAAAACGGCTCTCTGAAAAGTACGTGCAGTATGCGTATTATTGCAACATTCATGGTTTCATATTCATGCCTATATTGTTAGCATGCCAACTACATAATGTGTATTCCTACGTGTTGTTAGTGTATATTTCTCAAGTGTAATTGTGTACTTTTAAAAGAAATTGTTCTCTGGTCTCATGATATTTGAAATTAACTTTCTGGGACTAAAATTTAATTAGGAATTTTCTGATAGTTTTCTTAATTTCTTATTGATGCAGTTCTAATATGGCGTTAAAATTCCTGCCATGGAATTTCTTTCCTCTTTTGGGAATGACACGACCCACCATGGTCTTTAACTTAAATAATTAACCAGCTTGTTTAATCTCAACTCTCAGGTTGCCGCCTGATTCCGTCGTGTCATGCTATATAGACTTTTCCTTCCCTGGCTGGTTCAGTGAATTCTAATTCCTTTATTTAAAATGCCAACTATTATAGTATCTTTAACTTACTAAATTAAGGAAAATTTCTTAGTTGCTCTAAAGCCCCGAGGAACAAAATACCTATCTAATACTAATTATTATACTTAAAATTAATTGACTTTGGGGTGCTTTTTATTTCAATCATAAAGGCGTGTGATTAAAAGTGTGCTCAAGGACCTTATAGTCCATTACGTTCGTAACCTTACTTAAGAAGATGTGTACATCTAAAGCATGCCCTCGGTATTGCTTATTTCAATATTTGGCAAGATGGCGTTAGCTGCGTGTGCTCCCTCTGGATGTATAATTTTCTTTATAGTTAATGGCCCCGTTGTTAAACTACTGAGTACTTTTATAGTTAACGTGTTACATCTCAGTTTACAATAGAACACATTCTCTATGCCCGGAATATGAATTTGATATTCAGTATTTGTGTCTTGTTCTAAGTATAGCACTGATACTACTGGAGTGTTATCGTCTGGCTTATATAGTAACACTCGAACTTGCAATGTTTGGATTGTCATCTTATTGGGGTGGGAACAGGAGACAGAAATATTTTGCGCACCCTTTTCTAATGTATCTGAAATTTGAAAAATGACATTGGAATACTTTAACATTAATTAGTTACTGATTTAAACGAATTAGTCAGGTGTCATATGTAACACACTGTGTGGTAACTAATATGATACATACGGATTAAAAGATTGTTTTATTATCTCTGAGAGATATTTCCTTGTTTGCGGAAATAGAATACCATTGTCCAGGTATCATATTTTAAGTCGTGTCCCACGGACCTGTTCCGATTTCATTTACCGCCGTGATTCGAAACTGGTACAGTTGGTCTTTCTCTAAATCCGTAATTACATACTTGGACTTTATTGGCCATGATTTAAACATTGTATAGTCGTGTTCACCTCGGATTAGTTTTTTATAGAAAACTGAAATTGATTCTACTTGGGGACATATATCCGCTTTGGACAAACTTAGCGTGAATTCAAACGAGGTTGGTGTGATAATGAACTCATTGTAAGACGCAATTGCTGCCGGGGCTTAAGCTCTTTTGACATGGATAACTCGAAAACCCGTTCCAAGTTTATTTGCAACTTTGCATTTATAGAATCCATGGCGAAAAGGTGTATCTCTGTCTACAAACAGTAGAGTTTTGTTAGCCTTATATGTGATTTGGAAACCTTCGGTAGTACTATCAATGTACCGCTCTGACTTATCCGTTAATGACCAAGTGACCAATGGCTGTGGCTCGCCTGACCATTCACAGGAAAGAGCTATTTGTTTCCTGTCAGAAAGGCACACGGTCTCAAATGCTCCATTAAGGATTTTTGGTGCCCTTTCGACGAGCAATCGTTTTATTTGGTCTGGGAACACATAAGTTCCGTTCTTAGGAGTTTTACACCTGTATTCCCCTTGATCTGAGTTGTGAACTGATTTAATTATAAATCCGTGTTCGGTTATGCCAAAGCGGGAGGAATTGATTATTACTACTTCATCTTTAAGCCATTCTGCTAAAGCAGGCGTCTCTACATTTTCAACACACGAAATTAAAATCTCAGTGTTTTCGGGTGCCGTTAAAGTTATTATTTGTGCTTGGCGTGAAATAATGTGATGTGTTAATGATAAAGTTAGCGTTTATAAAGCGGTCATTATATTCAGCTGTGCAGGTATAAGTCCCTAGATCGTCTTGGCGCACTCTCGGAAGTAGTAATCTAATTTCTGTGGCGAGCTTTCCGGTCACAATTTCCCGATGCGGTTCGTCTTGGGAACCAATTTTTGTACCTTCCGGGCCATATATATACATTGACCATCCATCATCCGGGATGCTGGTATTGCAAGCACAATAAATTATTGTCGGTTGATTTAATGGCACCCGAAACGAGTTATATGGGACGTTGGGAGAGATTACTACGTTGCCCAACTCTGTATAAGGCCCCCGATGGTCGCCGTCCGCCGCAACACTGCTTATTATCAATAAGATCGCAAGAAGCATATTCCCGCCACCATTACGAATCAAAGCCTTCGAGTCGCCCCTCGTCCTGTAGTGAAATAATTTATGCCATAAGTTTTATGCTTTCCATAGTTGTAGTAGTTACTCTACCTATGTGTGATTATATCTGTATTTGTGTGTATTTTAGTATTTATTTTTGAGCAGTTAGTTATGAAACCCGTATAACCAATTTTCAGTTTTTAATTGTCAACAGCTGTTTGTATCAACGACAATTTAATTCTCATTCGTTTCCACTGTAAGTCCAGTTACGGTATTATCGGTACTAAATGGTTTATACGTAATTATATGTATTTATATTTATATCTTATAATACAACGCATGGACAACATAATTTTTTTCTCATTTTTCGGCTAGCATTCAGTCATTCACCACGGTGCTTGAAATATTATTTTTACTGTAGAGTACACATATATACATATTACCTATATATCAGTCGCTATAAACCAGAAAAACAAGGCTTGCACCTTAAAATTAAACTTTCATGGTTCCGAAGGTGCATTCGAGTATTGTTAAGCATACAGAGATGTTATCAGTTTTGCTTTTCCGTTTATATTATTTTAGAAATATATAGTGCTTATATACAAGAGGACAGTAGTTATACAGTACGAAGATTGTGGCGTAATTAAAGTGCCGACTGATTGTTACTGTTTAAATACAAGATTAATTGTGCTCCTGATTGAATTCCTTGCTTTACATAAAGCGTTCAAGCAAATCAAACTTTAGGGAAAACTATTGCCAAATATAGCAACCCCAAAAAATGGTCGATTCTAATTTTTACAATTGTGATTTGGACTGTTACCAGTGTATAAAATCTGTCATTATATGGGCAATATATTACATACTTTTCCTTACAGCAAAACCAGGACTTCCCTAACATTAAACTCTTTACGATATAAACCCATCTCAATGTTTTTGAATTTTTTTGATACATTTCCACGTCTCACTTGTTCTTCCATTTCCAATAACCATGGTCATACATTATTATCCATCGTTGTCACCGGACTTTGCTTCCTTTGAGTTCCAATTTACATGCATTTATGATGCCAACATTTTCCGTTATACCGATAATTTCATCTGCTATTCATAATTCAAAATTATTGTTATTACGGTAAATTTTCCCGTCCTACACCTATATGTATGTATATATATAACACAATCGATTGTCTCTGGCTCATCGGTTAAATCGGAATATATATAGCTCAACAACCTTCATGTCTAAATCCTTACAATGTTAATATTTTATCATTCCGGTTACGCTCTCCTGTGTTGGCTATCTCCTTTTAAACCGCTTATCCGATTTTAATGATGTTAGTGTCATTTTGATGAAGGGTACTTGCGAACGTGCGAGTTGCGTGACCTTGGCTTTACCGGTTTGACCCCTGGGTCGCCGAACACTTAACACAGGTCAAACTGTAAACCTTTACCGATTACAATGAAATATAATTAAAGAAAACCTTTGTTTCACGAAATCATTGGGAGGGTGAAGAAGGAAGCTTTCAAAATTAGTTTTGGTTTCAGGTCACAGGTCACGGAACATTTAAGCACTCAACTTGTGAACCATACCTATATCTAGGCAACTCAACTTTTCGCATTTTTTTGCCTTTAAATTTCGCAATTAGCTTTTTTTCATTTCGCAAATTTCGCAATTTCGTAAATACGTGTATAATTACGTAAATAATAGTATTATATGGGTATAAT
>JAQGAK010001710.1:0-27681 GCA_034696945.1 Lipothrix lubbocki | reverse complement strand
TTTATATTAAATAGTTTATATTAAATAGTTTATATTAAATAGTTTATATTAAATATTATAACCGTAAAATAATATATATATAGTAACCGTAAAACATGAATACATTATTATATTAAATAGTTTATATTAAATATTTATTTAATTTTAAATGCCTTGTGAGGTAGGTTTTAGATTTCAATGCTTTTTGTATGCGCTAACTCACTTAACACATTATGATCAATAATCCATCCCTTAATTTTTCGCAGTGACGACTATTTTCAGCATCTTCACAATAAACCTCAACTGCATTCAAACCTGAAATTTTGTTTTACTATCTGTAGATCAGTTACTAGATCGAGCCTTCCCGCCCTGTTCAGTAAAAGTTTATAATAATAATAATAAATTATTATTTTAAAATAATTTGAAATAAAAACGTAAGTTAAATGGATGCGCCACCAGGATACAAAAAACCATCGCCAAACTATACTGAAGGGGTTGACGGAACCCAAAATCAGTTACAAAATACTAAAACGTCCTCAAGCAGACCGGGGAAGCAGAAACCGTCCAGCGAAGGCCAAGACAAGGCCAACAATCAGAAAATATGGAAGTACAGTCAAGGTGAAGCGGAGAAAATCAAGCTATCTACAAACAGAACTTCTCAACAATCAAGTCAAGACAGCAGCAATAATGGACGACTGTCGATGGAGAATGCAAACATTGCAAACCAACCAAATCCGCAGACCAATCAAAATCAAACTGTGCCGATTCAGTATTACCAGCAACAACAATCGTACCAGCCTTACCAACCACAATACGTAAATGAACCACCATACGTAAATCAACCGCAACCACAAATCTACTACCCCACACCATCGCAACAACCCTACAAGGTGCCGTACCAAAGCACTTCTGGACGGTTCAGCTATGTTTGCAACCCTTGTTGTTGCACTGGTTCATGCAACCTCCGCAACAACTGCGCGGCTATTGCTGCATTTCTACTTGTAAGCCGTACTTATAGATGTGCTTTTAGATTTCTTATGAGTAAATGTAACTCCTCCGTAGTATTGTTTTCGTCTAGATATTCGCAATTTTTGGCCTACTTCAAATACTTGCTACGCCTTCAGTGTCCGCAAAGGTTTATGGATCTAACTGCAGAAATCAAAGCTTCAGAAAAGTCTATAACCACGCGGAGGATTTTTGCGAGAATTATAACCAAATAAGGCGTGGTAAATGCCCTTACCTTACTGTACTGTATACTCTATATATGGATTATTTTTTATCATTATAGTATTTTCATCTCTACTAATGCCAAATGTTGTTTCAAATAGTCTGGATTGCGTCCTCTGGCTTGATGTTAATCACGAGTTTCGCAGGAGCAGTATCTATTATTGCAGCGATTGGAACTGTACGTTCCAACTTTTACAGAACTTTCTCCTCAATTAAAATAGCAGTAAAGAATTCTGACATGTGAAAGTTTATTTGCACCCTCAAAAGGTCTAAACAAGACAATCGTCGCATTCCTATATATAACAGATTTCCGTTTTTAGTGAATATTTGTGACATTTGGTTTATTATGGAAATACAGTTGATGTGTTGCAGTAATGTAAATACACAAAATCAAGCAATTTGTGACTATTGGTTTTTATAGCTAAAACCAAGATAATGTTGAATGTATTGATTTTGTTCTTATTAATAATATATATTTTATACGATTATATATACAAATATAATTTATATATATATTATATTCGTATATATACGAAATATTTTAATATTACTGAATTCACCGACAAGAGTTTTGCCATTCCATAATAAACCAATTAGTTTAATTTCCAAATCATTTTGAATTATTGATTTCTTGTTAAAAAGAAACCATTAATAGCGTAAAACTAAATTCGCATGTCATGATCTTTTTGCTATTTTTGTTTACAACTTCTTTTTTATAACAACAATGAATGATTTGCACAATTGGTTTAACTGGAAATATAGAATATATTGCGTGGTAGTGCTAAAGTAGCTTTTACTGAAATTCCTAAAGTTTCTATGCCCAATCATTTAAAAAATAAGAAAAACCTACAAAAAAGTTATAAAGATAATAATAATGATTTAAATAATTACGCTTCTTTCGCTTTGAGTTGTGGCGTGAAAAAAAAGCCAAATATTCCGCTACATTTGCCCTACGACACAGTCCAGAAATCAAAGATGTGACATTATTGGCTTCTGTTAATTGGTTATTTTCTTGTTTCTATTTCTATTGTTTCCAGCGATCGGCACCTGCGGCAATGACGGCGGCAGTTTTTATTGGTTTCGTCGCGGTGTTTCATGCCTTGTTTGTGTTCACATGGTGGCTTGTGAGAAAGTTTTATTCACACGCCGCTGATGCGAGATTAAATGACCTGGGTTATAAAATGTCCGACACCGAAATTACATGGTCTTTATGGATAGACGCTATACTCGGGGTCCTGATTGTGGGTTTTCTAATCTACTTCATAATCTGTTGTGTTCAGTTATGGAAACAAATTCGATTCGGAGTGGACCGCGATCTAGCAGGTTGGGCTTGTTGTGCACCACCACCACCGCAGCAAATTCTAATCGAACTAGTAGCTCCAAATCCGTCCGCAACTCAAGGTCAAGTTGGCCCGAGTCCCCAAATGATCAATAATCAATATATTAAATCCGCTGACAGTAAATAAATTCCTGCTCACTGGGTAACAATTCCGGGACATATATTTAAGTAGCTATTCTACTACTACTAATTAGAATTCAAGTTAAAATATAAGGGATATTATAACCTATTATTCATATACATGTACCTATATATGTAAATATTGAACCATTTAGATAATGATTCACCTTGGCCAGGATATAGTAAAACACAATAGTTGTGTGTTATAAAAAATTGTGATTCGAATCATTCAATAAATATTGGAAGCGTGTTCTAGTGATATCACAATCACAGATGGAAAGTGCCATGCAATGGTATCATGATGAACACAAGTTTTTAATATCACTATCAGATATTTCATCGGACTTGTCATTAACACTGCAGCAAGAAAACTTCATGGATGTTCAATTAAACTTGATTTACCATTTGATACAATGATTTGATTTTGTGTATTGGTAATGTGTAAATGTTAGGAACCTTGCAGTACCTCGCATAGGTTTAAAAACACTTGGTGTATTTTTATGGAAAATGAGAGTGAGTGACTACACGAGGTTGGTGGTCATCCTGGGGGACTCTGGATACACTTGTATGTGATATTTTACAATTATTAGCGATTCAAAAAATTCTGACTTTAAATTCCATCAAAAATGGTTAAGCTGGTTAAATATTTTCAGCCCATCAGGACCACTTGATAATAATTAACATTATTGACAATAAATTCAGAGCTATGAAATCCAATTATTGCATGAAACAATTTTACCAAATATACTATCAGTCAGAACAAGTTGCACACTGAAAATATATTTAGAACATGTCTGATTACATGCACAGAGAAAATTGCTGGAAGTAATGTTTTATTATAATCAGGATTTAGCCCTGATTTTGTTTGGGAAGTGGCTTTACATTCAAGCTCATAGTAGCATTCAATATGCCGAAATGTAACACCTTTTGGTATTCGTAGACACATCTGGCTGAATTCTTTTCTTACCGTATATATGCGTTAAGACCAAAATATCATAATTTCTGAGCTTTTTAACAAAATTCTCCCGCGACAACTGAAATCGGTCCGAAGCGTTTCAAACCGAAAAGTTACCATCCGAGCAGCTAATGGACGTCCACTGCGAGGTTTTAATTTTTAACAGCAGTTACAAGATTACAACTATACTGTGTGCAATTCATTTTGATGCAACATGATTTCAAAATTTTGATCTTCATCAAGCCTTAACTAAATTACTCCCAGCAATATTCTCCCTAACCATTCCTGTAATAAGTCTTTTTCTAAATATATTTTCAGTTTACACCTTATTCTGTCTGACGGACAGTGTTATATCTTATGTGTAATATAAAAACTGTTGGTCTGCAAGTAAAATGAACCTATTAATAATTTAAGCTATTTACATGCATGGAAACGTAAAAACCCAATTGAAGCTTTTAAGGAAATCCCCAAATGGGTGTCATAATTTAGTACGACCGAATTTCAAAACCGTAGAAATTATGAATATTTTGTATGACAAACCGTTTTTTGTAATCAGCAGTATTTTAACAGCAAAATTTTAACCAAGTATCACCACTTCACTTGTTCACAACATCACAACACAAAGAATTTTTTATCACGCATGCAGAGTCACTGCAAATATTTGAAAGTCCTACAACTTTGGCTCACTCAAACCTAATTTTGGTAAATCCAGTCTCGTACGGAGGAGGTTAAACTATGTTATATGGTATGTATGGTTAAGTATGTATATGGGTTATTTAGCAATTATTATTGGAGCCAACGTACATTCGAAACCCGGAGAATGAATCTGATCGGTAGAGTTTTGGTTGTTTACTACGGTTGAAATCAACATGAACACGAACGCATTTTAAATAAAAACCTAGTTTAAATGGATGCGCCACCGGGATACAAACCAAAACTATCGTCAAACTATATTGAAATCGGAACGCAAAATCTGATACAAATCTCTAAAGCGTCATATGATGAAGCTGAAAGACAGAAGCAGTTCTACGCCTGGGACAGTCAAGACCAAGACCAAGACGAGGCGAACAACCAGAAACAATCTAAGGACAGCCAAGTTGAAGTTGAAGCGGAGAACAAGAAGCTGTTTACAAACAACAAAAACTCTTCGGAGGATCCAAAACGAACTCAACAATCAAGTGCAGGCAGCACCAATAATAGCGATGGACGGCAGCCGATGGATAATGCAAACCAACTTCAAACTCAACCAAATCCGCAGGTCTATCAAAATCAAGCTGCGCCGATTCAATTTTACCAGCAACAGCAGCCGTATCAGCCTTACCAAGCTGAAGTAGCCCAATACATAACTAAACCGCAAGTCTACTCCACACCATCACAACAAGCCTACCAGGTGCCATATCAAGGATCTGCTGGACGGAAACACTATATTTGTAACCCTTGTTTTTGCCTTGGAACATGCAACTTGCGCAATAACTGCGCTGCAATTGCTGCATTTCTACTTGTAAGCCGTGATTACGGAGACCGTTTTAGAGTTCTCATGAATTAATGTAAATCTACCTATACTAATATTTTCGTTTAGGTATATGCAATTTATGCCGCCCTTCATATAATTTTTGCGCCTTCAGGGTCGGAAAAGGTTTACGGATCTTATAATTGTACTAGTCCGAGCTTCATACATACCTACGGCTACGCGGGGGGTTTTTGCAAGAAGTGGGACGAGATAAGAACAGGTAAATGCCTTTATCTTTAATGATCAGAGACGGCTTCTTTAAATGTGATCAACCTGGTATTTAAATGTTTAATAAGTAGCGATGTGCAAAATGTTTTTTCGCATATAGGTTGGATTGCGTTTTCTATTGCGATGTTAATCTTGAGTTTAGCGAGCAGCATGCATCTTTGTAGCGATGTTCGCTGTAAGTAAACTTTTATAGAACTAATACGTTCATTTGTTACGGTTACATTAAAACTGCCTACACAACAGAAACGACGGTAAAAATCTCACATGCATATAAAGGTTACTTTGTGCCCTTTAAAGTTATGGACCAGGAAGTAGCACTAATTAATTAACAGATTTGTTATTGCATTTACCGAGATCAATGTAAATTAACAATATGTTTTAATTAATATTTTATCAATTTCTTGTTCGCGATCGTTTTACACAACAAACCACGTAATTTAGTTTCATTTACAGAGCAAATCCGTTAATGAAATAGTTGCTCATTTCTTGTTAAAACCTTTGGAGCGGGCAAAAGCAACTCAGCTATATATTTATTTTTTTTTATTTAGTACCTACTTTTAATTTAACAATTATTATGAAAAGCAGATTTAGATGATTTTTCATTGGACACAATAATTTATTGTGTTTATTAATAGCGCATATTAATAGTTTTTCCTTAAGGTCTTAAACATTTTTCTACCTTGTGCTATTACACTCTTTAAACCACAAAAAACATGGATCCCCCAAAGAGTTCCTTGTTGAAGTTTCTTGTGACTGCGCTGAAGAAGGAAACAAGTTGTTTCCGAAACGTTCGCAAAAATCAATAAAAGTATCTACCACGTAACCGTTAAAAATGAATGTATTTTGAAGTTTTGTCTCGAGTGTACAACCTTTAATACCTTTTCGTAACCTCACGGGTCCATGCCGTTGCTCCCAAATCCGAAGGCTGGGCAAATCGCTAAAGTTGGCTTCAGATTTAAATGTTTCAAATTTTATAATGACCGCAATAGTGCTTTTGAGCTTATTAATTTGTTATGTTAAAAGCAAAAGGTCAGATTCAAATCATACCAACCACTTTCATAGGAAAAATTTCCATTACTTTTAAAAATATTATATTTCCCAAACAACGGGTATTTTTCTGCCAAATTCACGAAAGCTTCCAATCATTGGGCTCTTTCGAAGAAGGGTGCTTAAAATCACTGACAGCAGTAAATGTGTTAATATTGAAATATGTAAATTGTATGATACCAGTTAGTCTTATTAAATGGTTCTTGGTTACTTGTGATCGACTTACGGATTAGGTGGGAATTTTTTTCAATACCATTAGAGACGCGAAATTCAGTTTTAACATTTGACTCGTCAAAAAATCAAATAATTAAGCTGTTATAGGTTTTGAATTTCGCGGTCCCATAGCATATTTTTAAAGGAAAATTTTTAAAGATGTTTGTCACTCATTTAAAATATTTCGAATTTCTAATGAGAGAAATACCTCCGATTTTTTACCTCGCAACGCAACTTAAATGGTACAATCCATCCAAGTTCTTGGTAGCTAACCAATCGCTTTTAGGAAACCCCATGTTTCCAAGTATTATAACTTTTTTCACAAAAACATTTGTTTAAACAAATCGAATTTTCTAATGAAAGAAAATATTACATACCGTCGGCCAAGGTGCAAATTGGGCCATATCCATGTGCGCCTGGCTGCAAAGTGGAGCATGTACAGGATAACTCAACTAATTGACAATAATTGTTTTGCAGATGAAATTTTAAATGATAAGTTCTCTCCGTTTTCAGCTTTGATGTAATGTAATTTAAATGGGATATCTCTGGATCCCATTTTGCACTGAATTGCTGATGGTGGATATCTCATCGTGCATTTAGGTTCACATGGAGATATCCCATTTTGCACCTCCGCTAACGATATATCGATTAATTTATTACCTCACAACTCAAAAGGTACAATAATTCAAATTGTATTCCGATTCCGAGTTGGTAGCTGATCAATCGCTTTTAGGAAACCCCATGTCTAAAAGTGTGGGGTTAACACTTTTCACTAAAACATTTTATTTTGAAATATTTAAAAAAAGGAGTCTAAATCTGTTGATACTGCCGACACATTAGCGGAATGTGAATTCGAACGGCATATTAAGGGTTTTTGTACATCCAGATCCAGTCGATAAAATTGTAAGATGCTCAGATTTTTTTGGCATATTTTGTTGAATTGAATTTTAACTATAGCTAAACAATATTATAGCGAATAAATGATTAAATTTTCCGCTATGAGTTGAGAAAAGAGAAATATGTATTCCGCTCACATTTGTTCTACAGTACTCAAATAAATGTTACAAGTTACAAAGTTATGACTAATACTAAATTTATTGTATCTTTTGTTGTCTTGCTTGTAAAACTTATCATATTTATATTGTTTCTAGCGATGGGCAATGGCTGCAATGCTGGCGGCATGTTGCATTGGTGTGATCGCGTTCGTCGCTATGATGATTAGGATTCTATGGTTGATTAGTAGAGCGTTTTATCCGCATGGGATAATGTTTGGTTATGGCGGGGAAGCAATGACATACAACGAAAGGGTGCTAACTGTCGGAGTGACCTTTATGTTTATCGGCTTGGAAGTGATTTGGCTCAGCTACTTGACAGTGTGTTGTGTCCAGTTGTGGAAACAAATGCAACTCGGAGTGGAACGCGATCCAGCAGCTTGGGCTTGTGCATCACCTAAGCCGGAAACGCCGATCCAACCAGCCCCGATTCCTTCCACAATTCAAATAATTCAAGTTGTCCCGAGTCCTAATCCTAATCCCTAATATGAATATGTATTCTGTACATTTCTGGGGATTTACGCAAAATTAACGATCGTGCCACTTATATACCTCAACAATTTTCACATTTATTTTGCGATATTATAATATTAAATTAACTAATAATTATATATATGATAAACCATTTTGTTGATGATTATTGTTGTTGTTACCCACGCAAATCATATAAATAGTTGTGCAAATTGCAAAATTTTTGGGAAAGTCACCAATGTGAAGCCTCTATTAAATGTGCAATAAATATTTTATAATAATTTAATAATAATCAAAATGTTTAGAGCCATTAATTTCATCCAGGTTTGGAGTGTTTTGGAATGTTATACATGGATTTCTTGACATTGGAAAGTTTGGGTTACAGGATGGGAGAGAAAATTTGCCAAATTAAATTTCCTTCATTTTAAATTGTGCCTATTACATTATAACTTACGTATTTAACTTAATGCCACTGAAATTAAAAACTTGACGAGAGCACGAAGAGCCCCAATTTAAGTTGGAATTATTCTCAAATATGTAATATAATATAGATATATAATCGATATATAATTTGGGAAAATATTATTAAAACAGTTGTCGTAAAACAATAATTTAAAGCTTTTTGTATAAAATATTTTGGTTGCGTATATTGCTTCAGCCAATCAGTACACGTTTATTAACATTATTGACAATAAATTCAGAGCGTATATAAAAGTCATTAATTAAACAAGTTTACCAAATACCAAACTATTGTTCTTCATGTAAAATTAACCCATTAAAGGATGTAAATGGACGCATGAAGGACCTTTTGAAGATCTTTGGAAATTAACAATGCAATGTGGTGATTAAATGATGAGCAAGTAGGACCGAATTTTAAAATCTTGAATACAATCTTAAAAAGCAACTTTTCAATAAACGAAATATCTAGAGAATTAAGTTTTTTTTAAAAATTGCTTCCTATTCAAATTGACAATAGTGGCACAAAGTTAGATTGTATCATCACAAACCGGCCACCAAACCAAACTCCAGAATCGGGACAATACGTTCTTTGTAATCAGCATAACATTTTAACCAAGTATCTCTACACAAGGAATTTTTATCACGAGGGAAGATTACCTGCAAATATTATGGTCCTACACTTTGAATTTTCAAAGCTAATATTGGTAAATTAAATTATTCCGGTGTACGGAGGATTTAAAAGTATGTGTATTTTGTGGGTCATTGTACTTAGCAATTTTGAACCAACGCAACTTAGATTCGAAAGCCGAGGAATAAATACCAGGAGAATAATTTGGCTGTCTGCGTTTGAAAGGAATAACGTTGATTACGATAAATTCAAAACAAATTGAACAAAAACATGAGTTCTTCTGCATCTTCACAATGAATCCAAACTGCATTCTAACCTGTTCAAGCTGTATTTCATTGATTCGTGTGTCATGATTTCACTAGAGAGAGAAAGAAACTTTATTTCACTTACCCCAATATGGTATTTACCTTTTGAAATAAAAACTAGGATAAGTGAGAAATAAATTTTAATCTCTGATGCCATTATGTTATTTCCCGTACGACACAGTTTTATAGAAGGTTTGTTTAAAAATATTCACGCGTCCTTTAGTAAAAGTTTATGATTATTGTTATTGAATTTTAAATAAAAACCTAGGTTAAATGGATGCGCCACCGGGATACAAACCATCGCCAAACTATACTGGAAGCAGAACACGAAACCAGACTTACCAGACACAAAATACTAAAGCATCCTCAGGCGAACAGGAAAAACAGAAGCAATCCAGTGGCAGCCAAGACAAAACCAACAACCAGAAACAATCTAAGGATAGCCAAGGCAAAGCGGAGAACAAGAAACTATCTACAAACAGCACAAACTCATCGCAGGATCCAAAACGAACTTCTCAACAATCAAGTGCAGACAGCAGTAATAATAGCGATGGACGGCAGTCGATGGAGAATGCAAACCAACTTCAAGCCCAACCAAACCCGCAGGCCAGTCAAAATCAAACTGCGCCGATTCAATATTACCAGCAACAACAAACGTACCAGCCTTACCAACCCCAATACGTAATTCAACCGCAACCACAAATCTACACCACACCATCCCAACAAGCCTACCAGGTGGCGTACCAAAGCACAGCAGGACGCATACACTATATTTGTAATCCTTGTTGTTGTGTTGGGACATGCAACTTGCGCAACAACTTCGGTGGAATTGCTGCATTTCTCTTTGTAAGCCGCGTATATAGAGGTCATTTTAAAGTTCTTATGAATTATCTGTCAGTGCTACGCACACGCACAGGCAAACAGTGATTGGTCGCTATATTTATTATGTATAGCGCGAAATTTTAAAAGCGTTACAGAGATTTGAGTGCGAATATAGGTGAGGATGTAACTCTGTACTCATGTTTTTGTTTAGGTATTTACAGTTTATTCAATAATACATATAATTTTGCCGCCTTCAAAGTCGAAAGATGTTTACCGGTCTAATGAGTGCAACAACCAGACATTCATGGAAAAATACGACTATGCGCCTGGGTTTTGCGAAAAGTACGACGAGATAAGGCTATGTAAGTGACTTTATCTTCTACATATGCACTGATGCCTCCGATATAAATAATCATAGTATTTTCATGTTTAATTAATAAGTAATACAAAACGTTGCTTCAATAGGTTGCTTTGTGTTGGCCATTGTGATGGCAATCTTCAGTTTAGTAGCAGCAGTATTAGTCTTGGTAGCGATGTGCTGTGTAAGTTTAAACTTTTATAGAACTGCCTATGTACACAATATACTAAATGGTCAAAATCTAACATGTAAAGTTTGCTTTGTGCCCTCAAAAGTTATAGACAAGATAGTAGCAATATTTCATAAGCAGATTTGTGTTGCTACACTGAATGTTACACTTAGTTGGTTATGATTTACCGCAATCAATATGGTGCAGGTAAGTAGTGAGTTCCATTGAGTATCACTAATCACTGTATTGGATTCGAGCTAAATCCAAGTAAATATAGCATCTAATAAATACATAATTTTTTTGTTTTTGCTCTTTCTCCACAATACACCAATTAATATAATGACTTCATTTACAAATCTGTTAATGAAATAGTTGCTGATTTCTCGTTGAAACCTTTGAAGAGTGCAAAAGCAACTTTACATTCCAAGCTTTGTTTGTTGTTTTTATTTTTAGTTCTTTTATACAACAATATTATGAGAAACAGATTTACATAATTTTAGTGGTCATAGATCATACAATTGTACTGTGTGGTTGTGCATACCTTAAGTCTTAAATTTTCTATATGCTATAAAACAAAAAAAACACGGTTTTTAAAAGGGCTACTTTTTAAGTATTTTCCGAGTATAATTTTCATAGCCCCATTGGCCCGTTCCTTTACTCTTAACTCCGAAGTCGAAGGCGTTGCAAAATCAATCACTACAGTTGACTTCAGCATTTGAGCTCGATTTAAAATGTTTCAAATTCAATCAATGATGACCGCAGTAGTTTCATCAGAATTCAATATTATATTTGCTGTAAGCAAAAAGAATAATTTAATTAAAAACATATCACTATTCCTTTACTTCTATAAAACTTCCAAAACAACGCAGCGGGATAAATATGTATCTTTGTTAAACAAAGAAGTCTTCCACTGAATTGCAGCCAAATGTATTCACGATATTTTTGGTAATGTCAATATTACCTACTATGGGTATGGGGAGCCAAAAGAAAGATGATGCTTTCAAAATACTTAAAAACAATGACAGCAGTTGTCAAATTAAAATATGTAAATTGGTGGTATACTATACCAGTTGGCCTTACATTAAATTGATTAAATGATCCTATTCCTATTTAGTTTGATGATCTTGTTTGCGACTAGACGGGAATTTAAAAAAAAATGTTTGACAATTATTTTTAATATTTTACACAAAACCATGAAGCATCAACAAATTCTACTTCATTCGACTGGTCCCTCATAATTACATACTGTACAATGATAGGACTGAATGACCAGTCTTCATTCGTAGAATTACGATCGAACTTCAGGTAAGTTCGTTTAATCGTTAAATTCTTGTACGTCTTGATTACATTGCGCGATCCTATAACATTTTTTCAAATGTTCGTTCTTTACCTCACAAATCAAAACGTACCACCCACATTTTATTCCGAGATGATATCTTTTAGATACCAACCCCATGTTTCAAGGTGTAGGTGTAGGATTAGCACTTTTCAATAATTTTTTCTGGAAAGTTATTATTAATTAAGACGCATACCATATAGTGGTATTAGTAAAACATCTTCAATTGACATATTGATCTATGTCTGTATGTCCAGGGTACAGCGAATAACATTTTGTTAAGTTCGACAAAAAAGAAAAATCAGATTCCTCTATACATTTGCCCTATTAGTGCACAAACCACAATTTTGACTAATTTTTTGTATAGTGTTAAAATTGTTGTTGTCTAGTTCATTTGATTTTATTTTCTTATTCATACTTTTTCAGCGAGTGGCAGTAACTGCGATAGTGGCGGCATTTTGCATTGGTGTAGCCACGTTGTGCGATACGATACTTAGGATTCTGATCATGATTATCAAATTGGTTTACCCACATGTGACATTCTTTTTTTGGGATGCGGATGGGAAAAAATCGTCTCACGAAGAAACAGCAGGAACGATAGTACTTGGCCTTACGGTCATCGCCCTGGTAGTGACTTTGTTAGTCTACCTGATGGTGTGTTGCGTTCAGCTCTACAAACAAATTCGATTGGGAGTGGACAACGATCCAGCAAGTTGGGCTTGTTGCGCACCATCACCTCCGCAGCAAATTCCAATGCAACCAGCTCCAAATCCTTCCGCAACACCAAGTCAAGTTGGCCCGAGTCCTAATTATCAATAATAATCATCAATATTATTTATTCTGCTGACAATAAGTAAATTCTTGCATTATCCGGTGACAAATCCGGTTTTTACATTATATATGTAATACATAAAATCAACGATCCTACTACGTAAAAACGTCAATCAAATTAAATTTCACATGTAGTGTCACATGTACATTTGCACATTCCTCCAATACATATCATAAAAACCATTTTGTTAAATTATTACTACTACTGGTACCCAAATGACTATGCGAATCATACAAATAGTTGATTATTTTCAAACAATTTGAGAAAATTACCAATGTGAGGTACATATTTATTTATTTATGGTAATTTAATAATAATGAATGTTTGGAACACATAATTTCAATGCATGTTTTAGAACTATAAGAAGTCTTATACATGGATTTTTTGACATAGAAAAGTTTAGGATGGAAGACGGGACCCGATTTTGATTAATTGAAAATTTGCCATTTTTTCATTTTTAATTGTGCCTTTAATACATTACAGCTTCCAAGTATTTAAATTACAATATTTTGGTGAGCCAGCTGTTCAATAATATTTTATGCAATAGTAAGAGGAGAGTAGTTGTGGTTTAAATTATACAATGGCAGCGACCGGATTGGCTTCTTTCACTGTTTCAAAAAATGTTAAGGAAATGCTTATGTGAAAGAAAGGGTAAACTGTTTATATTGATTTTGTAAACAGTACATATTATTATTAATATATTATTAAAATTTATTATTGCATCATATAATAATCATCACACTGAAATAAAAAAGCTATGTAACATGCAGTGTAGGTACTTCATTACGAGATTGAGTGTTCCCGTCCACTATCAGGGCGACGCACGGTAGCACGGTACACGTACTAATGTACCCTTAAAAACCCTTAAAAAGGTCAGTTTTTCGGCATTTGATAGTGTAAAAATTTTATGTATTTGATTTGAGAATAAAAAATTCTATAATATGAGTATTACTGTGTCATGTGGCAAACATGACGTAATGGTAGCAACAGCAAGATAAAATTTTCCTTTTGTCTTGACTGAAAGAAAATCACTTTACAACCAGAAATAGCTAATTAAGACAAAGAATTTATTGTAATGGAGAATCCGAAAAAAGACGACCAGAAACAACCACAACAACAAAAAGATCCATATGGAGTGCCTTATCAAAATAAAGAGGAGAGGAAGGCCTCGGAGTTCTGTAATCCATGTGGCGTATGTTGTTGCTCGAGATGTAATCTCCGGGTAAATTGTGGTATCATCGCCGTCTTTCTCACGGTAAATGTCTTAAAGATTACACTTTTCTTTTGAAATGTATCAAGAATGCCTATGCATATTATACACCTTATTATAATTTACAGAAATGCATTATAAGTAATTTAACTCCCAGGGGTTTACACATAGTAAACTAATAATAAATTGAGAAATTAAACAGCTCCTCGGGGCCGCGTTCGTGCTGTCGATGTTCACTTTTACAAAATCTCGCTTGGAAGTTTACAACAGTACCATGTGTGATAATGTTACGCTATTTAGCCCTGAGCTCATGAAAGAGCCTGGATTTTGTACGGCATTCGAAAAGACAAGGCTAGGTAATCGTAATTTGCATTGAAATGATTTGTAGTTTCCACATTCGCACTATAATCTCGATTTTATTTCCAACTGTCCATAATATTGTTAGTGCGCTGAATTTATTAATATTGAATTTTGAACATCTACACATCCATATAGGCGCTATGGTTTTGTCGGCAGGTGCGGGCGGAGCACTCATCACTACTGGAATTTCTCTTCTTGTCGCAGTTGCTGCAGTAAGTCTCGTTCTCATTTTTTACCTTTCGAGAAAAGTACCTTGAAATGATAATTAATCAATCTTCGCCATTTTAAAAACCACAACATTAAATAATTATTCAGTTCGTCCTACTCTGGAATATTGATTTTTATTTTTGAATGATATTTTTATGAGATGGCCTTTAGCGAAGAGGAATGGCAGCGGTAGTTGCGGGAATTACATGCCTAGTCGGATTTTTCTTATACATCATTTTAATTCAATTTTGGGTTTTAATCAACATAAAATACCCGGAATCTACCTTTTCTGGCCGGATAAAAATAGATCAATTAGAGACCGCCGGCGCATATGATATTGGCTACTGGATGTTTTCTGCAGCAGTCTCAATCATTATGTTCTGCATAGGAATATGGTTCAGTGTTTGCTGTTTCCAGCTCGGTCGGCAAATCAAAGCGGGAGTGGATCGTGATCCATTAGACAAACCTGCCAAAAACGCGGTCCAACCTCAGGATGATTCCACAGAACCTCCAGCATACCAGGGAGCCCCAAGTGATAAAGCAATAGGAAGTCCAGCTATTGGGGGCGCCCTTGACACTGCCGCTTGGGCGGAGGCGCTGTAAAGAATATTATAGTCGTTTACCTATAATATTCAGTTATCCACATAAGCCTTTATGATTAGCTTCTGAATTACTTCGAGCTTTGTGGCAAAGTCGTATACGACGAGTGTGTCAAGATGCAAAGTGTGACCAAACTGTAATAATAGGAAGTGACGCCAAACTAAAAATTATAATGAAAAACTGAACCTTGTGAATGATTTTGAGTGTAAAAATCCCTTTTCATAGTTACGAATCATTCTGTAGTTAGAACTTCTACGTATCACTAACAAGTCAGTACAAAACAAATAAATGTTACTAGATGTGCATTAGCACAATGTGTCTCTTGCGTTTGTTTTGGTAAAAGACTAATTATATACTAGTATACTTTTAGTATATTAGTAATGCACCAAATTGATGAGGCAACTGATAAAAATGTTGTAAAAGAATTGTGAGCGTAAAATGCAACTTCTCGGACTTCCGGGTAACAGAACAGAAAATATATTAAATGAAGATCAAACTCATTTCATCAATTTTCAAAGGTATTCTTTGCAACAGTTGATGATATTCTGTACACAAAAAAGTATTTTCAATATCTTTAAATTTTTGAAAAGCTTCAGAATCAAATGGATGTTCAGGCTTTTGAGTCACATTTTTAGACGTCACACTATCCAAGTCGGAACTTAATTTTAACAATCTACTCTTTGCTTCTTGAAAATTTCGCCTTGCCGTCTTCTTCCAATGATGCTGGTCCTCTGTACTATTAACATCAGATTCCCGTATTTTGCTATTCTTGTAAGAATCGTCAGCCTCCGCAACAATGACGCTACATTTTGGCAACGTAATTTTTAGAACGTTTCTCAAATATTCATAGCACAGTTGGACCATTTCGGATATTTCCGCTAAGCGGTCACAAATCCATTCGGAAGTAATCAGATAATTGTTAACGTTATCCAGAACAGCACAGACATGATCTGCTATTTCCGTTTCCGCTTGTGAGTTCATGTGAACTTCTTTCCAAATCTTAGTCAACAGAATTTGAATTAATTCCACGGACTCCAGACATTTGACAGACTTCACTCCATTTGTAAACATAACCTCATTAGCTAAAGCTTCCACGTGGTTTTCCAAGCACAAGGCTACTCTGACAATGGCTCGGACAGAGGAATTAAGCAAGACTAGCATTAAATTGATTTGTTTATCCTTTGGTAGTTCTTGGAACTTAGTTTGAGCTTCTTCATGCGATAAGCTCTTGTTGTTGAGAGCATATGGTTTGGAAATAACTACTAACTGAAGTTGCTTCTTTAACTTCAAGTCGCTTCGCGTATATAAACTATCGAAAGGACGTTGAGGACGTAGATCCTCCCTGAGCTCCGGATCAGCAAAATCTCTCCTACTCCCACTGTATTTATCTTCCATGGTCCACAATTCAGGAAGGATCCGCTTCTTAAATCGTTGCTGCACTGGATAAAATATCTCATCTATTCGTAGCGCCTTTTCCGATTCCCAAACTAACTGCATGTACACGTGCTTGATGGAGTGTAAATCTGACGGGGTTAATGTGCTGAGATGTGTTCGAAGGAGGTAGGTCACGGTCCAAACCTGACCACAAATCACAGTCAAGCCATCCGCTTCCACTTGACTGTCCGGGAAATACAGAAGGTGTAGTAGAGGTCGGACTGCTGGCATCAGCCGGAGATGGAAAAAATTATAGATATAATCGCAATGCTCCCCAACTCTTGATATCATTTCTGCAGCAACAGGATCGTGGGGTCTGTACTTCTTCGTTTGATACTTTGTAACTCCACAGGCAGGTAGACAGTAGTTGGTTACACAGTGGCATAGCAGAGTACATACACTACATATACAAATGTGAACAATTAAAAATTACACAAAATAGGAAAAGCACAAAAACATATGTAGACATATTATGTGTATCAACAATATTATAAAGTATGTAAATAGTAACTGAAAACGAAAATATACCAGCAAATTCCATTGACCGACGTTTGTGACCGATCGCTGTCAAACTGACGACGGTTCCTCCTTAATGCCGGCTTAATTACAGTTGTTTCATCTTCATCAGCAGTACTGCTGCTAACAGTTTCTTGCGCATTTGTAACACTCCTTGCAACTGCAGTCAACTTTTTCTCTGGTGGCTGTGATCGTTTGGCAAAAGCCTGGTTTGTTTTCATCTTCCGTCAAAATCAAAGTTGCAGTCATTGTCAGCTCAGCATGTTGCTGAGTGGGATGGGGAAATGTGAGATGTCACTTCGATTTACAAAATGCAATAATTTGTAGAAGAAACCCTTCAGTTACTTCAGTAATGAATAACGGTCTTCTAGCTTCTTAATAGGTTATGCTATAATAATCCAATTTACTTCTAATCCTCCCTCGTCCTTGTCCTGGAACAGGAAACACAATACAGTAACAAATATTACTAAGACATAGAGTACAGAATACTAGTCTGTCGACTAAACTCTCACTAGCACTAGTGAATAAAGAGTAATGATCTATTTTCTACTGTGTAATATTAATTATTATTGCTAATTACAATACAATGTTCTGTATACAAAATACGATCAAGCTAATTCCCATTTCAAGAAACAATAAATCGGGCCAAGATTTACTAACACTTTACGCCTCCCTCCACCTCAAACGCTATGCAAACTTGCAGTTTTTTCCTTTTAAATGTTTAAAAAATTTGGTTTAAAAAAAACACTGTTTTTTTACATTAAGATCGCATCTTCACAATAAAATGGAAAGTGCAACGATATGATTTACGGTAAACTCGCGTTCAACTATGTACTTTCTCTCAACGTTAACGTTAGGTACACATCTGTGTAGGTATAGATGTGTGTACGATTTCTAGTGTATTACTAATCGTTCGTAACTCGTAAGTATTTTAGACTTACAATTTAGATCGGATCGGATACATTAGGGTTTTACATACTTTAGGATTTTGGTAATTTTGAGTCACAAAGCAAAACGAATCATACAGTAAGATTTTATTTAAAGTTTCGTTAATGCAGTAGTCTTTACTACCAATAGGACTTAAGGGGAAAGATAATCAAGCTTTATTCCTAAATATTCATAATACACCATGTGCAAGTTGTACATAATATTTCCATGCTGTAGATCTTAAAGTCAAAATTGATTGTTTATAAGGAGAGCACATTATTAGCCTATAAATAAAATGACAAGTAAAACTCGAAAGACACACACGATCAGAAACCCGGGGTACAATAAATTCAATGGATATGAGGAAATTCCTCACGAGGAAGCCACGCGAGTTCGCATACGCTCAGAATTCAAAAACAAGCTGAAGTCCCTGACGTAAGAAATAATAATTCTCAAAAGAGCGACAATAAATCAATCATCTATAATAGTATGATGTAGTGTAGTAGTGTCTATAAAATAGAAATTCTTAATTCCGATGATTATTAATCACACTTTTAATGCTTACAGCGTTAAGCACAATCCCAATCAGGAATACTGTTGCGATTGTGTAACTCTACCGCCAACTCCAGTAAACGCCCCCAGTATCGTCAGTATCCGTCGAACATCCACAACGGGTACCATGGGTCCCAAGCCAAAAGTGAGCCATCGCTCTACTGGAGGTTCAATGGAAGTTCGGACTTATGGCGTCAGCTCGGAGTCTGCCGAATATTTGAAAGCTCATCCAGCCATCAAATCACTGAGTATGAACCCTGAACGAATTCCTCACGATGAAATTGGCAATATAATGGCGGCCTTTACTAACTTGCATCTTGCTCATGAAATTGCTATTAATAGATGTTATCGCTTAAAGAATATCGACGAAAACGTTGTGTAAGTTCAACTATACTGCGTAATGAATTTATATAGCGTTTCACATACAAAAAATTAAATTACAGTTAAGTAATTTTAATAAATTAATTTAAAAGCCCAGGACCAAATGCAGAAACTCAGTCTAAAATTCAAGAAGTCTTATGGGAATTACTCGAGGAGGAAGTGCAGAAAAAGTCAGGATACCGCCAAACCCTTGTAATGGTGGAAGATCTCAAGAACGTAAGCATTTTTCTCATTAGTACACAACATTTTCCTAATTTATGAGACATTTAGAAATGCATATATAAAATATCAATATGGTTTGTAATTTTTTCAAATATGTACACAGGCTTTAATATCCCTCATGATGCCCCACAACCACGAATTGCGCGAACAAGTAACGCAAGTTTTGAACCAAGAGAGGCTTTCTGAGGAAGTTAAAAAGATTCCATTTGATTATGAAGTACGCAACTTGAAAAGAAATACATTAACCATGATGTTATTTTATAAAAATTAAGTAGTAATTACATTGCATTTTAAATTAATGAATAATAAATTATTTTTCTTAATTTTAAGTGCTATTTGCCGTATGTTTTGGATGTCCTCGCACAAATCTGCTGCCCTTCAAGAGATGCTCAAGTGGAGGCGGCACGGAAAATGAAAAAGCCTGTTGATAAATTCAAGGCTATTTACAAGCTCGTAGAGAACATGAAGATTGACATGGAGAATTTTTTCATCAACCTTTACCGACCATCCATTGTAAGAGGAACTATCGAAAATGAGCGTAAAAAGTTTGCGGACTTCCTGGAGTTGGAATACCGGCTACATGAGGATGGTCTTCGGGCTACTAGATCCTGGTTAATTCGACACAACGTTGGTGTTCGAGATTCAACTACAGTAATAGCTAGAGCTTATGGTGAAATCTTATGTTGGAACTTGCAAGAGCCTTGGCCGGAGGTCTTAATCAAATTAAAATAATTATAAAAATTCTAAACGCTCAAATTAATCGTGGAGAAATGCTAGAGAACATACATTAAATTGAGTTTTTATACTTCGTAGACCCTTCTAGAAGACTTGGGCCGATTTCAAAAATTGCGAAAAACGTTGGAGCGAATCGGTATCGTTGGTGGAGTTGTAATGGAATTAGGGAAAGCTTGTCATAAGATCTTTAAAAACCCTCCGCCGAAATTGCGTCAAATATTCAGTCGCTATATGAAAATATTAATTCCACAACAAGAAACAACGGATCCAGGGTGAGGATTCAACAAATTATATTGCAGATTCTAATAAATGTTTACATAGGTACTTAAAAATTATTTATTCACTCCATGATTCCAGGAAACTTAAAGCCTGTTTAGAGACCGCAGCGGGAAAGGCTGTAGAAGCAACGGAGCAAATCACATCGAAGTATCTCCAACGCTCATTGACTGCTGACGAAACGAAGTTAATTTATGATTCAGTTGTAAGTGTCGTCGATCCTGAGCATAGTTTTCGGAATTTAATAATCCGCCGCACAATCGATCATGCAGAGGAAGTCATTTTAGCTGCTAAAGACTATCACACACCAGTTCCATCAACTTTATCACCGATCATGTATGAAGTTGCGGTTTTGGTGAATGAATTCCATCGCGTCGTCATTCACAATCGGTCCTGTTTTGACGAACTATATCGCGATATTATAGAAGGACGAAACAAAGTCCCAAAATATCCGAACGAAAATGATTGGAACTGGGACCTTGGACTTTTGGACACACTGAAGAAGCTTCGTTCAAGAATGACTCCACTAGAGGAAGCACGTATGTTGGAAAAAATAGCTTCTGAACCACAGGGGGATACAACAATCATCCCTAGCGATGAAGATGATACCATGGTTGTAGAATTTATCTCAGCAAATGCAGAAACTAAGGTACCTAAAGCTCCACCCCAGAACCCCTTTTCACTGAGGGGTTCAAATCAGGAAGAACCGGAGCCTCCACTGCGAAAACCGAAATTCAACCTGACAACCAAATCGTTCGACTACTTTAAGGGATCCCTGCCATTCGATTCGGAGACGAGTGAAGAGGAAGAGAAGGCAACGGAAGTCATTCGAAATAACAAGGAGCTTTGTGAAAGCGAAGCAAAAGCATTCAGAAAGTTTTGCACTGAGTGCTTATGTGTTGATGATACATTAGACTAATATTCACTCAGTTTCGCCATTTAAATTCATGTGCAATCAAAATTACCAAAGTTAAAATATATATATTGTGGGAGACCTTTCGTCTTGACTACTTTAATTTTCATCACTCCTGAATATTAATATCAATCACAATAAGGTCGTCATGCAATAACGTGAAAAGATAAAATTTGTACTTTCATTTAATGCACACTTTAAAATGTTTTGTTACTTTTACGTAACAACTCCAACGTGCATATAGTAATTTTATTTTAGCAATAGTACATGGAGTACATACTTACAGTCTCTATAATATGTAGCTTACTAGTACTAGTAAGTAAGTAAGTATTAAAATTGCATTAGCCATTTGTATTTTAAATGTAAAACAGCCATGTACATTTAATTAGCAGGCTGCATCATGAAATCAACAAGTAAAATCTTCAAGTAATACTACTATGAACTCCACCAAAGATGATGGTCAACAGGTGGAACCATTGTTGGAAAAACCAGATGACAACCACAACTGCGACTTGACAAAATTAATAGTTTCCAAGCCCTCTCATGCAAGTTCCGCTTCAAGTCTTGCTGCTAACGCAGGCTCCGTCCTGTCACGATCACGAGAACATTTCAAAGATGAACGATTATCAAAAAGCACCACTCCAATTCCAATTAAAACTGGAACACACAGCTCGCAAGTTACTCCAAAATTATCAACACAGAAAAGGTAGAGATTCAAACTCAAAGTGAATTTTTAACACTCAATTTTACATAAAAGGTAAGGTATAATTACTTGTGGATAATCTATAATGTAAATTAAGTACGCTATATCTATGAATCAACACTAAAAATTTTGATATCCGGTTTAATTTTAAAAACACTTATTCCATCTCTATATTTCAGTTTTTATTTACTTTGCAAATTAAACCTAATAAGTGTAAGCAGCAAGCACAGCTACAAAAAAATAATGACGGTTGTTGAAATTGACAAGTAATGCTTGAAAGATTTAATACAGGGTTGATGAAGACATCCCAAACCCAACTCCGAATGTACTTCCGGCAGAACGGAAGGATGCAAAACTACCAAAAAAGTCCAGAATTTTACCACGGAGTGGGAAATCCACACCAGCCTTGGCAACTGAACATGTGAAATTCACTTCGAGTATTCAAGTAAATGTGAGCCACAAAACTCCGGCCAAAGTTACTACAGACCTCTCTCAGGTATTTATTGTGTATCATTTCCATAGATGTGTACATCAGTAAGTAACCAAAATTGTTAATAATATCATAGATTTATTTGTCGGGAGCTCAGGTGCTGAAGAGTAATAACACTAATAACTGGAACAAAGTATTCTATATCGTTGGCCAAAATGGAGGCAACGATGTTCGGAAGTCTCTCCTTAAAAGGGGTTGGCTCGAAAAGCCTCCTAAGCAGAAGCAGCCAATTATCACCAGAAGTAGAGTATCTCTTGCGGCAGTCTGCCATAACCAATCCTCCAAGACTGACCTGGAAACTGACCACTACAAAGACTCTCCCCCAACTTTCATCTGGTCAAGTGGGAAAGTTCATTGGGAAAGGATTCGGGACGACCAAATCGTCAATCAGATTCCTTCGCCTATGTTCTCTTTCACTTCGAAAGTATGTAACTAATGCCCTGTGGTACCCGAGGGAAATGTATCTACATATATTTTTATTATTAATTTATAATATTAATATAATTTTGTTACCTATTTCACAGGTCGGTTTAGTCAACTGCCTGCAAAATTCCCATTGGTTCAGAGAAACTGGGAAAGCCAACACATTATTTCCCCGATGCTACAGATTGAGCATTGCGGAGGAACGCATAGCTTTCATAAATGATTATTTTCTAACGGCCTGCATCTCATTCCTCCAGTACATCGTAGGAACTTATGAAAAAGATGGGGCTTCGGGGATTATGGACTATAATGGGAAAATATCTCCACAACTCTTAACTACTGCGTTGAAAAACGTTAAAAACTATGTACGCATTCGCCAACATGATGACATTGATGATACAAATACTGATTCGATCGAGGACACTTGGGAAGTATTCTTGGAGCAGTACTACAATCTTGTCTTTCGTCATGACAAGCTACATGCTAAAGAGAAACGCGAGTTTGCTGAAGATGCGAAGGTTCGTTAGACTATCTCGGTTTTAGAGCATTATTGCTGATCTATTTCGTTACAACAATCACTGCTCTGACTGTAAATAATAATAATAACAAAAAAATACATAATTTTTTCTGACCTTTGATGCCACAGAACAAATATAAATCTGCCAAAGACGTGCTAAATCTCCTCGCACCCTTTTGGCCTCAAATGAACATCGACGGCTGTCACAACATCTGGATCTGTAAGCCCGGAGAAATGTCTCGAGGTCAAGGGATAGTTATTCTAAATAACATGAAAAATATTCTAGACTTGTTTCCTCAAAAGAACAAAGCCTGGATGAATTGTGTGGTTCAGAAATATATAGAGAAGCCACTGCTAATTTACAACACTAAATTTGACATTCGCCAGTGGTTTCTCATTTCCAGATGGAGTCCTCTCACAGTTTGGTTTTATAAGTGAGTGACCTATTCTTTGTTTGCTATATAGACGAAAATGAAACTCAATATTAACATTAAAACTAAATTATTATTCTACCACAGAGAATCCTACCTGCGATTCTGCACGAAACCTTTCAGCATAGACGACTTGCATGAAAGAGTTCATTTGTGCAACCATTCAGTTCAAAGTAAATACAACATTTGGAAGTCACGGAGTTCAATCTTGCCTGACGATAACATGTGGGATAGCAACATGTTTCAAGAACATTTGCAGTTAGTTTCCTTATCAATCATAAATAACCTAAAAAGATAAGAAACAAATTCTACCAACCTTCAAATTCTTCACCTCAATGATTTATAAGTATATTGGATTTTATATGCAGGAAAAGTGGAAAGGATCACATTTGGAGTCAGGTGATATACCCAGGAATGAAAGAAAGCATTTTGGGAGTGCTAATGTCCTCTCAAGATCAATATTTCCACAAAAATGTTCCCATGAGGAAAAATTCCTTTCAACTATTCGGCGCTGATTTCATGATCTGTGAGGATTTCACACCGTGGCTCATCGAAGTAAATTCCATCCCAGACTTATCAAAGGATACCCGAGTCTTGAAGAGATTGTGCTGTGCTTGCATAGAGGACTGCATCAAAGGTAAAAAACATTTTGCTGTTTTGGCAGAACATAAAACTGAGTAGCTACATATAGACTGCAATACAAGATATAAAAAAAATTAACGTGGATGGTTATGTTCTGTAAAGTTGTACTGGACAGACGGGAAAACCCTAAGGCCAATACTGGAAACTTCGAACTTCTTTACTGTGAACCAGATCTTCCTTTGAGACATGCTCATGGATTTGCAACGGCAGGTTACGATATAACTTTAAGGGGCGAACAGCTGCACTTGCGGTCGGCAAAGTAATATTAATTCATTAAATTTCAAATCAAAATTCCAGTAAATTATTAAAGAGAAATCGCCTAAATTAATACTAATTTCATCTGTACAGCAAACTCGGCCGATCAAAATCATCAAGAATTCTTCCTTCAAGAAGTACGAGAAGCATCTATCCTAAAGGAAATAAAGAACAACCACATTACCTTTTACCCACCAAGTCCACTAAAGCGGCCAATGTCAGCAGATCAAAAAGCCGACATTCCATCCAGTCCACTTCTTCGTGGAATCCAAGAGTCAGTAACAAAAAGAAAGCCAAATCTAAATCTAAGAGTCCAGCAGGAGCAGACGGTACAAAAAGCCGACGATTTTTAATAACGAAAAAAGCTCCGTCTAAAACCAAACAACACACATCTAACGCTAACAATAAGAACAAACGATTCTCATCTTCGAAAACAAAGATAAAGAAGTTCTTAGATAGAAGGCAAGGAAAAACTGTAATTCGACCCACCACTCCACCATTACCGGATCTAATTGAAACTTTAAATGCATTGAAATTACTAACTACTAACACTAACGCCAGCGTAGAGGTGTCCACACACAACCAATTGTCATCGCAAACATCTCAAGTTGTCACGCCAAATTCAAGCCTTGCCGCCCAACACAAACCTAATGGCGCTACCGCGTCGGATCAAAAACCCAAGGATACGAGTGGGATGAGTAGCGTCGCTGCGTTTCGGAAAAATGCCAAAGGTTAACAGAATTCCTCAGCTGGGGATTGAGTCTTCTGAAGCTAAAAATCTTAAAAATGACTATCCAATATTAACTGAAAAATAAATAACTGCTTGTAATTAATTAAATTAATAAATAAATGTTAATTCATGTTTAGAATGGTTTACGTAAATAAATGTTAGCTATTCAAGTCATTAGTATGGTTTCTGGGAGTAGCACCTTTATTGTGATAATATAAAATATTTAATATTTTTATTACATTATTTTATAAAAACTTATAAGTATATACTGAGTATACATATACAATAAAAGTATACATGTACATGCAATGGGTGAAAATTATTTTTTGCAAAAATTTGTTAAAATCCACTTTCCCCGAATACTTCCCGTGTAAGTTCGTATGTGGACCAGAATATAAGTCCAAAAGGGCCATTTTTCAACCACATCGGCGGAAAGGCATGGTATAATCGGAAGAATCCTTCATTAGCTATTACTTTCCTAAAACAGTCAATACTCCCTTTGTAGTAAATCCCTTTCCCGAATTTGTCCACTGGCTGATTCATCACCCGTGACTTAAGTACATCTGCTGGACAACCAAGGACTGAGGCCCAGAAGCCGGAGATGAAGCTATACCAATTAATAGATTGGAATTTAAATTATTGTTTAATAGGGAAAAAAGTCTACAAGAATATGTATATTACTCTTTAAATAATACAAAAATATTTTATTTCCAGCAAATCACTTACCTTGCGATCAACGTAACAACATATCTATTCTGCATGCCATAATCATTTGTTAGCATTTGCTTGGACGAATCGTAAAATCCCATCTCGGCAAGACTCACCAGAGCGGCCCTTTGACAAGTGGGGATCACGCCTCTCCAGACGTTGCGAATTCCTCCTCGAGAATAATTTAGCTGGAGACCATGGATGACGTTCTTAATTCTTGGAGCTTTCCCTTGCAATTTCCGGATCCCATCCATTTGCATTTGAACTCGAATAAGGGCAAAAGGAGTAGAGATGGCTTCCCCGACAACCCCTGCACACAGCCCTGAGAAGGCGGCCTAAGTAACTAACTGTCCCAGTTAACGTACAATTTCACATAACGACATGTTACCTCCCCCATTATTATATACTTTCTACAAAATCATTTGCATTTTTACCTTCCACACTGGAAACGACCCATCCGGATTTTTTCCAAAGGTGTCCCTCATCTTGGTATAAATGAGCAGGCGCGTTCCTGAATACAGACATTGTCGACAAAGTGATGGACTAATGCCGTACCACAAAGTGCGTATACCCTCTTGCTTACCAATCGAATACAACGTTTTAAAAATGTTCTTCTTGGGCTCCGCTAATATATCAATATATTCGCCTTGAATTTGCATGCGCGTTCTAGTAACGTCCAAAGGAAATACACCTAGAAAATTGAGTTTGAAATGAATAATATTGGAATCACGGAATTATTTTCATATAATAACAATAATGATTATACTTGTTTATGTAAATATTTTAAATAATTACATATATCCGCAACACAACCAGAGAAGGCTCCAAAAAGTAAATGAGCAACAAGTCCATAATGGTGGCCGTCTCCTCCTGCCGACTTAGTCGTCATTTAAGCAGTAATGTTCACCATCAAGTTGTCGCAGTCAGAAAAGATTGAAAATGTAAATTCGTAAGATTAAATTTTTCAGGCATTAGAGCATTTATAAATCCCCTCCTTTGTATGATGTATATTTGATGAAGAACTTTTTAATTCCGCTGTATGTCAAAGTCTCAACGAAATGACATGGCACCTGTTCTGGTCCTGACTTGCTTTCGTGTATTTAGTCAGTAAGCAATTTGGATCTTGTCTTTTTCATTTTTATGTAAAATTCAATGAATTGTGTTACTGTGTCGAAAGGCAAGCACCATAATGGTGTCAGTGAAATAAAGTTTCTTTCTCTCTCTATTGTATTTATTGTAACGTACTATCAGATCAGGACGATTATGAACATTCCCAAATCACTTTATTAAAATGAGAAACAGTCTCCGTCCGGTCGTCCTCGGTATGTATTACAATGTTATAACGGCAAAACCAATTTTTTTTAAAGTTTAACTTTTTCGAAGATGCTTTTATGAAAAC
>JAQGAK010001709.1:0-27682 GCA_034696945.1 Lipothrix lubbocki | reverse complement strand
CAAAAATAAATACAAAAATAAATACAAAAATAAATACAAAAATAAATACAAAAATAAATACAAAAATAAATACAAATTCAAAAACAAATTTCAGATTAAATTAACTTGAGACTTTAAATTATTGAATAAAGAGCCAACTTGTACACCAGCATCTCAATATGCCCCATTGCATTTCCCCACTCGGAAAGACATAGAAATAGAGTGAACAAGTGACTAAATGCTGGTACCGTAGTCTAAATAATGCAGAATCTCTTGTATGTAAAAAACCCATTGCCATACATACCTATACCGATTTATTCATTATTATATAATACATATAGGATGTTTTATATGAGGGTGAGGATTTTTGGTTTATCGGGGAGGCATGAGGCATGCTTTGGTGCTGTGTGTGGAAATGGAAGGTACGAGAAGAATGAATGATCTCGCACTTCTCGCGGAGTGACTCAAATCCTCAGCCTTCTCAACTTCTCGTCGGTCCGCCAAAATCGAAAGTTTCGACGTGCAAGCTTATAGCAATAGACCTTAACTGTGTGTTGTGTTGGGCGGTGATTTACTTAAAGTCAACTTCATTGTAAAAATTCCCGTTAAAATTTCAGCAACAATTAACCTGAGAAAATCAACATGGTAAGTACATTTTTACATTTTATTATACTATACAAACTTTATTCGTTATTAATTTTAATTCCCTTTTGTTAATTTGACCATCCTTTCCTACCCTTGCTTTTGGTTTGGTGCTTTGTCCATTCCACACAACGCGGGCCGGATGATACGAATTTCAGGATTTTTATAGTTTTGTATGAATCACTGGATTATTTTAAAAATTATTAATTTGGGAGCAAGTAAAAAGGGAAATTTATAAGTTTTGCTAATTTATGGCGGGTATGGATTTGTGTGGAATTACTTTTTTGCAAAGTGAGCACCCGGTAAATTCCCATGCTGGCTGTACGCCTACGCTATTTAGCCGGGCCAGGCGGAGGAAAAGTTGTTGAAATTGATTAAAATTTATTTTAATTTTGTTGGTAATGATGGGCATTTGAATCGGTAGAATTAATTTCGTAACCCACGTGCTTGTTAAATTGTGAAGCATTTCATGATTAGAGTGGTGATAGATAGCATGATGGGTAAAAATTTTTATTGCTTTAATTATTTTAATTAATCGTATTGTGTTGTATTTGTTCTGCAGCAACCGCAAATCATCTTACTGAGAGAGGGTACGGAGGCTACCCAGGGAAAGGCGCAGTTGATCTCAAACATCAATGCTTGCGAAGCCATCGTGGAGGCAGTCCGAACAACTTTGGGACCAAGAGGAATGGATAAGTTGATTGTGGATGATCAGGGGAAAGTCACCATTTCCAATGACGGAGCTACTATCATGAAGAAACTCAACGTCGTTCATCCTGCTGCTAAAACCTTGGTAGACATTGCCAAATCACAGGACTCGGAGGTAATTTTATTAATATTTCCTGCGAATATGTCATATTGAGTTGAATCAGTCGTCAAATATGTTATGTGGCGACTGTCTTCGCAAGGATTATCAATTATCGACTTAGTAGCAAATTGAATGATGTAATGAGGATATTGAAAAAATATGTTTAGGTCGGTGACGGGACCACAAGTGTTGTGATTCTTGCTGGAGAATTTTTGAAGCAAGTAAAATGCTTTGTGGAAGAGGGAGTCCATCCTCGGTTAATTGTCAAAGCATTGAGAAAAGCTGGTCTCCTGGCAGTTGAACACATCAAAAAAGTTGCTGTACCTGTTGAAGTTGGTGTTGAGCAGCAACGGTCTCTTTTGGAGAAATGTGCCCAAACCGCTCTGAGTTCCAAGTTGATTCATCAACAGAAAGAATTCTTCGCTAAAATGGCTGTGGATGCCGTCCTCCATTTGGATGATCTTTTGCCAATGGACATGATCGGAATCAAGAAAGTTCAAGGTGGCGCCCTTGAGGATTCCTTCCTGGTTGCTGGAGTTGGATTTAAAAAGACATTCTCATATGCTGGTTTTGAAATGCAGAGGAAGCGTTACGATAAACCTAAAATCGCTCTGCTAAATATCGAATTGGAATTGAAGGCAGAAAGGGATAATGCAGAAATTAGAATGACTAACGTGGAGGTAAAGAATTTAGTGATGACGTGCATTAGTTATTGTATGAATTTTGCTTCAAGATTTACTTTAACCTTTTTTAATTTCATAGGAGTACCAGAAAGTTGTTGATGCTGAGTGGCAGATTCTGTACGACAAATTGGACAAGATTCACCAGAGTGGCGCTAATGTTGTGCTGTCTAAGTTACCTATTGGCGATGTAGCAACTCAGTATTTTGCAGACAGGTAAACAGGCAAAAGGCTGTGTGAATGCTCTTATTGATATCAGGATTTAACACCAATTTTATATTTGTAGGGACATGTTCTGTGCTGGTCGTGTCGTTGAGGATGACTTAAAACGAACTCTGAAAGCGTGCGGAGGAGCCATTTTAACCACAGTCTCTGATTTGAATGATACTACTCTTGGAACCTGTGAATTGTTTGAGGAATCTCAGGTTGGAGGTGACAGATATAATCTGTTCCAAGGCTGTCCAAAAGCTAAGACAGCTACGATTGTATTAAGAGGAGGAGCACAGCAATTCATGGATGAAACTGAGAGGTCCTTAATTGATGCAATTATGATCGTTAGGCGTGCCCTTAAGAATGATTCTGTTGTGGCAGGTATGTCTCCCTTAATTGTTTTAACCAACATTTATGTGAATATTATTTGCTTAAATGGTAACAATAATGGTTCATGAAAATAATGGTTTCTTAAATTTTCAGGCGGTGGGGCCATTGAGATGAATCTGTCCAAATATTTACGTGATTATTCCAGAAATATTCCCGGAAAGGAACAATCACTAATCGGCTCTGTTGCAAAAGCCTTGGAAATCATTCCTAGGCAGCTATGTGACAACGCCGGTTTCGACGCTACCAATATTTTGAACCGATTAAGACAAAAACATGCACAAGGTAAGTTGCATCACAGATAAGCGATAATTTGAAGTATTTAGTTGGACGTGAATATTTTATTTTACTTCGTATTTTTTGTAGGAGAGCAATGGTATGGTGTAGACATTACCAAAGAAGATGTCGAAGATAATTACAATGCGTGCGTGTGGGAGCCTTCCGTTGTGAAGATCAACGCAATTTCAGCTGCTATTGAAGCTGCTTGTCTTATTCTATCCGTTGATGAAACTATAAAGAGCCCTAAGAGCGGTGGTTCAGACTTGTCAGCTGGTAACCCGTACGCTTGAGGTCACTAATTACGCAGTTGGAACTGAAGAATCAAATTGTTTTGCACCTCATTAATTATTATTGACGTCAGATTACTGCATTTGTTTCTTTTACAAGTAATTCTTTAATTACAAAATTATCGCCTTATAAGATTTTGTTATTCACACATAACCACAACTAAGTATGCCTACTTTATTATTCGTGACTTTTACAACAACCTATAGTAATGTGAACTTGTTCTCAACCTTCGTGCCTGAGCATAGTTGAAATGCTTCTTTCCATACATACATCCTTCATTGTTAACCATAAAATTATTGTCTTGTATTGTAGAATCGTAGCACTTAAAAAGTTTATTTCCTACGATCGAATTATAAAAGAAGAATTGATTAATAAAATAATCTGTAACATACCCTTGTTTCGCTATATATTTGTCCTACAACTGGAAAATGCTTTTCCACATTTATGTAATTTGATGCTTTTGAGACTTTTATTGTCATTGTATAGTTCAGGAGAAACTTGACGCACAATTCTTTCACGTTATATTCACTGGATTAATGTTGTCATTGTTTGTGTTCATTAATTTACAATTCCTGATTGATTAAAAAAAGATCTTTTGAACCAATCAAAGAATCTGGTACGGATCATTATGTAATAATCTCGGACAAGATTAGTTTAGCCGGTGGACCTTAAACTTTTCTGATAATGGAACAATTCAGTTTCCGAAGAGGATTATGTTTAATCCACTGATGATATTAAGAGATAAACAAACTATGTAACATTTCCAGCATACTTAACTGATAACATACCTAAACATTTGCAATTTACGAAACAGGTGTTTGAAATAGGATGTGAAGAAAGATAGAAAAGGCTAGCTGTGTTCACTAGCGGTAGTTCAAGTAGCAGAAAATTATAAATTACACAATAATCATAGTCAAAGGTATGATACCTTGTTGACGGGATTTGCTTGGGTGGCTAGTCACCGTCTTAAGTTTTTAGTAAATCAAGTCAAAGTAAATATGGAGAGCATATCAAAAGATTGCAAAGATAAGGAAGCAGCAGCGGAAGTTGATATCCAGCCGGCCAAAGTTAGTACCTATTCATTCGAAGATGTATTTAAACTTTGCGGAGATACTGGAAGGTGGCAGATTCAGGTTTGATTATTCTAAACAGCACAATATTAATAAATATTATTCGTGAACGTTACTCTCTTCTCTACTTAATAGTACTTAATCCATATTTAATAGATATTCCTCCTTGGAGCGATGGCAGGTTTTCCAGCAGCTCTCCAGGATTTCTTGTATATTTACATTGCTGCAACTCCTGAAAGTTACTGGTGCGAAGTTCCACAATGTTCAAGCTATTCTTACGAGCAATTAAAAAACTGGTCTATACCATCGTAAGTTTTTATAATACTTGTTTTTAATATCCAGATTTCAACCTTTGATAATTTTCTAAAACACGAAATAGACTTACCTTATTCTAAAGTGATAATTTGTTTTTAGATATTATGATGACGGCGAGTACCACTATTCCTCATGTTCGCGCTACCCTTTCACCGTTCGTAATAATTCCGATACGCTGTGGAATGATAATGTGGAAGTTTCATGTTACCCGGACTACACTATCGAATTCAACCAGAGCTTCACGGAATCGTGCACGGATTACTACTTTGATGATTCTGTATTTCAGTCCACAATAGTCACCGAGGTTAATTAACTTCCGTGCCAATTAATTTATATATTATTCGACTGCAACTTGTATATTACCTCATTGTTATTATTTGTTGGTCCCACAGTGGCAACTTGTATGTGGGAAGGAAGCTCTAACTTCAACATCCCAAGCCGTCTACTCTGCGGGATCCCTAACTGGTTCGTTGGTGATGGGAATCGTGTCGGATAACTATGGACGAAAGAAAGCTGTCGTGATGTCCTTAATGATCTCTATTATATTAAGTGTTGCTGTGGCTTTTTCCCCAACTTACCCCATCTTCTTGGTTGCAAGATACTGCTTGGCAATCGGGTCACCTGGAATTTATGATATTTCCTATATCCTTCGTACGGTGGAATTCTATAAATATGCCATTTTATTTTTAAATTTAACCATTTGTAACTAATTAAAAGCGAATTGTAGGTATTTAGATTGAGATTTAATATTGCTAACAATTCTTGCAGTACTGGAAATGATCGGTTCGGACTGGCGAGGATTTGCCGGGAATAGTTTAGGCATCCCTTATGCTCTGGGTTATGCTGCGACAGCTGCGGGAGCTTATTTCTTCAGACGCTGGCGTGACCTGCAGTTAGTTGTCACAGCTCCGGCCTTAATTTTCTTGGTCGTTCTATTTTTCGTCCCAGAAAGCCCAAGGTGGCTTGTCAGCCGGGGAAAGACCAAAGAGGCTGAGAAAATTCTAAGACAAATGGCGTACACTAATCAGCGGAGTCATAAATTACCCGATAATTTCACGGAGATACTACGGGACATTCCACGAGAGGTATGTAGTTTAATAAGACTGTTGTGCAAAAATGACAAATTCAGGAACAATCTTAAATAATTTAATTAATTAATTTTAAAATAAGAATTATTTTTAAAGTAGTATTCACCCTGGAAGTCGTCCTATTTTTCTACAGATCTCTGAGCAATTATCTTGGCGACAGAGTATCCTAAGGGCTTTCACTATGATTTCAGACTTGTTCCGAACACCTAAAATGAGACGAAGATCCATACTTTTGAATATATGTTGGCTGTCCACAGTTCTTGTGTACTTCGGAAGTGCTCTTAATGCTCCGAATTTGTCTGCGGATTTATTCCTGTAAATAATTTCTTATCATTAATAATACTTATTTAGTTTTTTATATTTTACGAATTGCTTTGCGAATTACTATATATATTTTTTAATTTGCAATTATTTACATTTCTGATGTCCCTTTAATTTGCAGTTACACCACTCTTAGTGGGATCCTGGAAATCCCATCATACTTAGTTGCAGTACCATTGACCAACTTCTTCGGCAGAAAGTTTGTCTTTTCCGGTTTGCTTTTTATTTGTGGAACTGCCCTCGGATTCTCACTTCTCTTTGAAGAAGGTATTTCTCCATCTGAAACCTTCACCAACATTTAACATGATTAATTTTACCAAATACAATCCTTCACATCCCTCGAAAATTTTGCCCGCAGGTACCACAGGGATACTAGCGCTATCACTGGTCGGAAAATTCCACGTCGGATCTGCTTACGCTTTATTATTTCTTTACGGATTTGAGCTCATGCCCACATCTCTGCGAACTTACGGGATCGGTTTGGCCGCCATTATGGGCAAAATCGGGAGTGCTGCTGCCCCCTACATTGCACAATTACTGGTAATCATAACTTTACTGTCAAATATCTCAATAACCATACAAAACAATTTATTATAATAATTGTATTTAATAATATAATAATATTCTTTAATTCCTAACAGGGCAACATGAACAAAAAGCTGCCAGCAGTTGTATTCGTCGTCTTTTCTTTAGGGGCTTCTCTGATATCTCTTCTTCTTCCGGAAACAAAGGACAAACCGCTGCCGGAGACGGTTGAAGATGTCGAAAATTCATAAAACAAACAAAAAAGAAATATATAAACAAAACAAAAAGAATAATAATTCTTCTTGTATAATTACATACCACACAGCACTGTATATAGAAATTTTCTTTTGTGGAATTAATTATTTAATAAATAATTATTACATTGTAATATTGTAGCTACGAAAAAATGTCGGACGGAAACAATAATAATGTTGAACATTACATAAACAATCAACGTTTGTTAATTAAATAATTCCTTAATTTATATTGTAATTCGTCATTATTAAATTATTATTTTATGTTTTAAAAAGCTGTTGAAAATGCATAAAAAATATACTAAAGTTATACCTATTAAAAATAAGTTAAAAAACAGGCAAAAGAATTAAAAAGATATTAAAAATAAATCAAAAAATATATTTAAAATAATTACAAAAATCTATTCAAAATAATTTAAAAATCTATTCAAAATAATTAAAAAATCTATTCAAAATAATTTAAAAATCTATTCAAAATAATTTAAAAGTATATTAAAAATACATTTAAGAAATTGAAAAATAAACGTTTCCGCATACCATTAACAATCATTATTCATTTCATTATGATGCCCAGGCTTGATTTTCCGTAAAGAAGCTCGGGGCCTTTTACGTTTATATATAGCATGCGATGATACATGTTTACATTAGAAAGCGAGCGCGCCAAATTCAAAATTTAGCCGTGGGAGCTGAAAGGTAAAAATAAATAAGAAGCTAATAATAAGTAAGCTTGGCTTGGCTTTAGTTGCATGCAAATATATGTGGGGTAATTGCGTTTCGGAGATTTACAATAATTGAGATATTTTTGTTGTGCATTTATTAGATTCATTTTAATAATTTACCGTCGTCGCTAACCGGACTGACATCATGGGGGACATGTCAAAATTGGGTCTGCAAGGGGTGAGTTGTTAAGCTACAATATTGGTTTTTGAAATTTTTATTTATATTTTTAGTAATAAAATATAATGTATTTTTGTTCGTGTTTTGAAAACTTTTGATGATGATCTTTTATGTGTTTGCACAATGACTCACTAAAACAAATATTTTGACTTACAACAATGTTTGATGAGTTGTATTATAGGTTTGTAATTGGTTGTTTTGTTTATTTTGCATACAATAAAGAATATTTGTGAGGCTAATCTAATTCGAAGTAATAATTGATTATTAAAATAAATTGTCAAAATAAATTTTGAGCCCTGCATTGGATTACGTATCTCACTTCTTGAAGATCTCCTAAGATCTAATGTCTAAAAGATGTTTGGTCCATCTTGTTTTTATGTTGATGCATGTTATAATTGTGTAAATAAATAATTAAACAGGTGCTGGTGATAAAATTTTAATAAATGATGGCATGTCTAGTCTACAGTAGTGAATTGCATACATTGTTGAAGTAGCATTTGAAGTAAAATCCGGATTGTTGTGATTTCCAGATGAATGAAGGCGGCTCGAAGGAAGATGCAGCTGCGGCAGCGGCTGAACGCAAACAGGAACAGGAAAACATGAAGAACGGCATCTTGTCTCAGATCTTAGATCAACACGCACTCGCACGCTGTAAGATTAGGATGATGTGATCTCCAATCTCGATCGTTTTTCACCTGTATAACATAGTATTAGTAGTAAATGTACTATGATAAATTTGGTTGATCATGAATAATTTTATAATTCTTCATGAATTTGTTTGGTCTATGGATGGGGGGGGGCATTAATAAAGCTAATTGTATGGTTTCATTATTGACATTTTGTAAATTACAAGTATGTTTTATTTTTTAGTGAACACCGTACGTTTAGCGAAACCGGAGCGAGGTGCAATGATTGAGACAATCCTGATTAACATGATGAGGACTGGACAGCTCCGAAGTAAGATGACCGAGGATGAATTCGTTGACATTTTGAACCGTGTGCCTACTTCTCAGTCCACGTCTCTCAAAGTTAATGTAAGCTACGTTTTAGTAAAAATTCATGAATACATGCTACATAAATATTTTATTAATAATTTAACGGTGTCTTGGGGCTCAATTTGTAGCGAAGGAATTTTTATTTTGGGACTGTAATCCAGTTGTATACTGATCTCTGAACATACTTCGAGAAGAGTATTTAACTAACAATTTAAAGTTTACAAGCTGTTTTGCTCCTTTGCCTTGATACAATCATCGGCACGGGGAGCTACAAACGAAAGAAGTAATAACCGCTATCGGTCATTAATAATACAAACATTCAAAGAATCTGCACGCGTTGCAATTTCCAATATTTTGCAACTCGAAGACATAATCAGCTTAAATAACACAGGCTGTGGCGTTGTTTTTGTAACTTTGTTTATGCAATTTCATACGATTAATTGCTATCCTGTGCAATGTACAAAAGAACATTGTTGTTTCGTTGTTTGTGATGTGCATGACTCATATGACGGTGGTGAGCACCACCAAATGTTTGGGGTTGAGTAGTGTTAGGTAGGCATTTATACACTGAAGTACATATTAGTTTTTTGCTTACATCTTCATTAGGAAAAGCTTCACAATTTCAAGGTTAGCAGAATTTTACGCAGCTCCTTACTAAAATAATGATGAAGCATTTTCTAAGATTTAAAATATCTTAGTTTGTATAGCTTTAATGACAATGAGATAACTTGCCTGTTCAAAATAACAGATTTAGCTCTATTACTTCGCTATGTTAAAAAAATCCCTTAACTTGGGACACTAAAATTAGCTGTTTGCAACCTAATTTTACCCCATTCTAGTTTCCAAAACTTATTGGCCTACAACGGGACACGTTGGAAATCGGTTATACCTGATTTTATTAAGGCACTGATTAAATAATTAACAAATTGATATGACAACACTACAGGAATTTATCAGTTAAAAAGCACTTTTCCCATTTCTTTAATGTTCGGTTAACCAAGGACCAAGACACTTCATGGATATTCCAAGGTATTTAATGGATATTCCTATTCTCAGTTTTGAAGATTGTTCTATTGTAATTTTCAGTTCGAAAGAAAGCAAGATTCGTCGGACGAGGAAGACTACATGAAAGACTTATAAAAAGGGGTTGAGGAATTACGAAAACGAAAGGACTGCCGGCCTTGCCCGACCTTCTCTCTTACTCTTGCTAACCCTTTCGCCATTCTTTCGGCGTATCAAGTTCATGCTATTGTAAACAGTAATAAATAATGGGTATATAAAGTTAAGATATATAAGATTTGCACTGATGAACTCAATAATTATTAGGAAAAAAATATTTACACACTGATTTTGGAATACTTGAAAGATTCGCTGATATAAATGTAAGGATGTGTGGAACCCATTAGAAATATTATTCTATTGCATTAATACTTTATTTCAATTTCGCCAATTAACATTATACGGATCAAATATGAAATAAATATGAAGATTTTAATGTTGAAATGATTACATACTAACGGAAAAATAAAACTTGATTACATTAGAATCCGCATAGAGACAATATCCAGTTCCGGTTTATTCAAATCCATACTTTGGCAAATACCGAATACGAATTAATGCTATATAATGTTTCCCCTATTATAGGAACGAAAGCAGCACGCTTTCGTATTCACATCATCAGCAGGAGAGCAAGTTTGAGCTTTTTAAAATCATTCGAGTAATCTGCCTCCAGATTTTTACATCCGCCTTTCCATTAACTTGATATCTACTAAAAATGCGCGAAAGAGGATTGAAATATAGAGCTAAAAATTTAAAAAACTACACAACACCTAATTGTTTACATAGAGGTTGACGCGAATGTAGAGCTTGACAGAAACCACCCTGCAATCCAAATGTTCTTTTAAGCTTTTGTAGTATTAACTGTGAAGGGAAGACGCAAAACATGTCACAAAATAGTGCCGTTGAAATGTTTTTTGTTTTAATTACACATCCAAGTTTTAATTTTTCTAAACAATTTAACACATTTAAGGTGTGAGAATAATAAAATTAGAAGATACTGAGAACGAAAGAATTTACAATAACGAGTTTCTAAAACTAAAGACGCTTGACTCAGTGTTACACTTATGTATTAATTATACTCGCTATAAATTATCAAACTGTGGTGAGACAAAGGCGAAACTAATTTGGGAGCGCAGTAGTAATAATAGTTGATTTTAAATTAAATTCGATAAGTCCGTCAATAGTAAGTTCGGCTTCCCAAATAATAAAAATTAAGAACCCACATACAATATTGTTGGATCACAAACCCACACAGTAGTTTTTAATGATTCTACATAACACGTTTGAGAATAACTATTAGAAATTGAAAACACATTTAAGAACTGTCACTGTGGTCCCCGGTCCCGGTTTACTTCTCTACTCATTCATATCTTCAGTGTATTTTTTGTCTTATGCGGATTCTATTGTAGTACCAAACGGTTTAAGTTGTGTCGCGTGTTCCCACTTATAATAATATACTTATTAATGCAGCATCTAATCATAAATGCTTCATGCTTCCACGTAGTAATAATAATAATTAATTAATTATCTTATATTTCAAGTATAATAATTTTATCCTCGAATTTTCATTCACTCTTCCTTCGTGTAATTCAATAATAACGCATGTGTGTATGTATATGGATAGCATATAATTTTAGTTTTAGTTCCTGGCACCCTCTTCACATTGCGTATTTTCTTGTCCATTCCCTCGCCAACTCGTTGTACTTGTCCCGGTCCGTCTTATATATTCGAGCTATCTCAGGGACGAGTGGATCATCCGGATTTGGATCGCACAACAGCGAACAGATTGACAGCAAAACTGTAAACAAACATAATTCCTGAGCATATTCCAAACATGGCAACAGAAAGCCAGAATTTTGCATACTATAACAAATTATTGTTGATAACTGACCTTTGGATATAGTGAGGGCAGGCGACCACTGAGACCGAAGAATATCAAGACAAATAGATCCATTAGAATTGATGTTGGGATGATAAATCCTCGTCGTAAACGAGACTTTGGGCGGCTTGAATGGATAATCAGTTGGGAAGTGAATCGACAAGAAAAATACACCGCCTTGATAGGGACTGTCCGGCTGTAAATACAAAAAGTAAAGGTTAAATGTTGTTTAACACACAAACAATGCATGCTTTATTTTCAACCACGTCACATTAAGTCTTACTACTGTTAAAAAATCTTCATCAAATGAACTAATTCATCAATTGATCAATGAACAAATTTAAACGAGAGTTTTTTATGTTCAATCAGGACACTTCAGGTCTCACTACTGTTCAAGAATCTCTAACAATGTGTACTAATTTAATGCAAGTTTTTTGGTTAACAAAGACACAAGTTCTGCTACAAAATCCTCATCAAAGTAACAAGTAAGTAAAATTGCGCAGTCTATTATCAAAACTAACTAATGCAAAAAACATTTCAGTAATCCTATACATACTAAAAGTTGCCTTCAAACTTCACAACGAGCAAAATTAACCGTATACAAGGTTCGGAATTTTGCCCTAAATCCACCTTTCACTTCCTAAACCAACGAATATTCCAAAGCTCTTGTTTCAGATAACTAGAAAACTCAACTTGACACTTTACATACTGATGACTACTCAATTTAGACTAGTGAGAGTTGAAATATACCAAAAATGTATCACAAAATGTATAAAAACTAATCAGAAACAGTAAATTAGAACTCGAAATCGGTCAATCGAAAACTAAAAAAACACTCGGAACACCTCCCTTTCTTGATCAGTTTCCAGCTTAAACACTTCTAGCATGATCACCACTTCACCACGTAGTATCTGAGAAGTTACCGACCCGAATAATCCGTCAGTACATAACAAGGTCATACAATCTGCATTTACAATCCATCACAAAAAATTACTAAATAGGTTGCTTACCGGTCCCATTATTGTTGCTTGCCAATGGAACACTGCAAAAATAAAATAAAAATTAGTATCCACATCTGCAAATGGTCGTATTTAGGACTTATTGTTCGAGATCTACCGTATTGTTTTTACAATTCTACAGTATTTTTAAAGGTCTATTGATACAAATCTTTCGTGTTTAAAAACCTAATTCTGAGATATATCACGCTTAAAGACCTAATTCAGAGATCTATCAAGTTTAAACACCTAATTCAGAGTATATCACATTTAATTCAGAGTAAATCAAAGGAAAAGAAAGAAGTTTCACTTTAATTCAGAGATCTACCACGTTTAATTTCGAGATCTACTACGTTTAATTCCGAGATCTACAACGTTTGAAGAGCTAATAGATAGAAATCTACCGTCTTTAAAAACCAATACTGATCGAGATCTACCGTCTTTAAAAACCAATACTGATCGAGATCTATCATTTTTAAAAACCAATACTGATCGAGATCTATCATTTTTAAAAACCAATACTGACCGAGATCTATCATATTTAAAGACCCAATTCATACAAATCAATCAAATTTAAAGCCCCATCAATAGGTCTTTAGACAGGTCACATAGGTGTACGAGTCCCACGAAAAGGACGATGACTCATATAAAATGGAAAATACACGTACGATCGTCTCCAACTGGACCGGCTGAACACTGTGCAGGAGGATCACGACCCAAGTCTAGCAGCTCCTGGAAGGTCACAAACAAATCAACAACAAAATAAAAATCTGATTAATTAGGAACGGGGCCACCAACAGCAGAGGTCCAAGACCATCAAATCAAGAACAAAAGAATCCACGAATCAAGAAGGATACCACCAAGGAAAGGAAATTGCTTCCGTGTCTATGGGGAGCTTCCACCATTTTCGAAAGTCTTAAATTACAAAACTATACGGTAACTGTAAAATCTGAGGCTCAACTATCTCCACCGAGGTGAAATATGGGGATACAAAATAATTAAATAAAAATACATAAAATAAAATTAAAATAAAAAACACTTACTTTATTGATTCTCTTCAACGCCATTGTATTTGTAAACTATACGTCTTAGTCTCCGTTCCTTGACCACAGAAATCTGTCGGGGAGTGAGTCCACCCAGCGACGACTGGAAACTTAAACTTGGGAGTTGAAAGAGAGAGAGAGAGTTGAGAGGTTGATGAGAGTTGATGACTAAATTGAAATAAAAATAAGGAAAAAGGACGATAATCCACTGGACTGTTCGACTGGAGAGAGAGGTTGCTGAGAAGAACGGATGTTCAGGGATCGGGCTGATGGACCAGAGAGTTGGAGCCTCGTAACAAGTTATAATAGTGATGTGCACCTAAAAAGAAACCAGATCCGACTATTCGAGAAAAAGTGAATTGAGAAAATTGCCAAAATGGAGATGCTCCCAACTTATTGCCTTATGAGTGAGTGTATAGTCAAGTTCAGTGTTCAGTCTACTCAGCTCTATAGTCTACACTGCAATGCAATAACCCAAACGAAACCCAACCAAAGCACAGCAAAGCCTTGCTGTTGCTGCTGCTGCTTGTAATGCTTTTGCCTTTGCTTTTGCTCTATTCTATCCCATTCCTCCTATGCTTCAACCTTATACGCTCTACGCTCCTATGCTTTAACCATACGAACGAACCTTCGTGCCTTTCCTATATGCCTTTTTCCTACTGCTTCATCGCTGTACTATTCCCTGCCCTGCTCCTGCTTTGCTTGCTGTAACGTTCCCTATTCCATTCCATTGCCCGTGTGCCTTTAACGTTCACGTTACGTACTAAACTATGTCAGCCCCACAGTCCACAATTCCCTATGCTACAACACTACACACGATTCTTTAACACACAACGAACTGACGAACTTCTCTTGAACGAAACCAAAGTGCATGAACTACACTTTTTCCCCGTATATTACACAGCCCGTGTCGTATACTTTTCTATACGTTTCTCATCAAAGCCTGTATAAATACGTGTTTCCCTATGCTAAAAGCGCATATAAGTACGTCTTTCCCTTTGCTAAAGTCCTGTATAAATACATGTTTCCCTTTGCTAAAAGCGTATATAAATACGTGTTTCCCTATATGCTAAAGTACTCCTTACTTACGTCCTTACTATATGTAACAATGTAACTACATGTTCCCCATATCATCCATACGAAATTCTGTATAAATGCATGTTTTCCATATGCTAAAAATCCCATACAAATACATGCTATCGTGCTGCATATGTGCTAAAAATCGTATATAAATCCACGTGGCTTATATTATATACCTAGAGTCATATATGAGTAATAAATATGTAACTGTATATGTGCTTTCTGCAGGATTTAGGATTCCTATGGGTTTTCGTATATGCTTCTTTTGTTTCCTACGTGTTTCGTAAGTTCCTTAAGGGTTTCGTATTTTCGTATTGGTTTCCCATATGTATCTTATGTGTTTCCTAATGCCTCCCGTTCGTTTAGTGTTAATAGGAACGTCAGATGTAACATGTATTAACTATAGGTATAATACCCAAAATCCAACATCATCCAAGATCCAAAACGAACTTACTTATTATACTTAAATAGTATTTAGTATATATATATAGTATTTTAGCATGATGCTCACTATAGGGGCCGTCCACAAATGACATCAAAATCTCGGAGCTTGTGCCCCTTCACCTCCTATATGTGACCACCTATAAAGTATTACGCTAGGCTTATCTAGGTGTAGTCTAGTTAGACTATCTTCAACATGGAGTGTCACCAAAGGGTTTAGGGCCCATGGACAACTTTGATGACGTCATTTATGGACGACCCCTAATATTTAGGAGTTTTGTATAGTTTTAAAGCAGGAGGGAAATACTACGGCAGAGCTCTGCAAGGGATATCGTCGAAACGTATGAACCACCATATAGTTTCATACATTGCTGGTTTAAAGCTGTACGAAAGGGAAATATTAAAGGCAAAACATACGAGAAATAGGCAGGAGCAGCACCATACAATGTTCAAAGCGTGAACCCAGGCAGCAGCAGCAGCAACAACATCGTCAAAATCAGAAAAACAGAGAGAGAGAGAAAAAGAGCAGGATCTCCAGCTCCTCCTTAACACTCACCCAGCAGTGCAACGTCACAACTTCTCTTTCCACAGAATATTTTCTTTCTCCCACCACAACAGCAGCAGCAACACTATTTTTTAAACCCTTTTCAATATTAATAGCGAAGGGGTATATGGAAACTTGCTGAAAGATTTCCGTGTGGGGACTTTCCTCCGCAGATTTTTGGATACTGGAGATATATATTTTTAATTTAAAATAAAATCTGCACTAATAATTTTAGTATTTAATATTATGATATATTGTAATATAACCTATATAGTGTGGAACCTTGTGTTGGAAAAAGATTATGATAGAGAAATATTGTTTTATTTAAATTAAGGAATAAATTAAATTTAGACAGATGAAGAATAAATTCCTTTATTATTAATTTAAAGCTAAATTTGTTTTTTGAAATTAATTTTTTGGCTTATTTCTGTGAGCTGCTGGTTAGCGGATATATAAGTAATATATACAATGTGTTATATTATTTTGTACAACCCTTTTACTATTTTGCGGACTTGCTCTGTTGCTGTTGCTGCTGATGATGATGGTGAGGTTGATGACGTAGACACTTTTCCTCCTCACGTTTATTTTGCGGGCCTTTCCATTTGTAAAACACTGAAGAGCATGTTAATGTATATGGTTTACATAAAAAGCAGCGTGCTGAGTTAGAGCGTGTGGTATAAGTATCAAAGGGAATTTAAAGGAATGAATTGTGGGGATGGGAATTTTTGGGGGCGCGCATGTTCAGCCTCCTTGGGATGACAACCTTGCCTGTGGGTCTATTGAATTTTTCTGGGGCTGCGCCTTCCTTCAAAAATTCCCGCCTACTGCAGTAGGTTCAAGGCGCGGGAGGGGCGGAGTCCGGGGTTATTACGTTTACAACTGTAGTTTTCACATATTATGTATAGGAAAGGTGATGGGGCTTCGGGTCCTCAGAATATAGAGGGCGGGGAGGCGAGCTTGTGGAATGTTTGGGTCTGTTCATACATAGCGGGTGTTGGGTTATTTTTGCGGGTTTTTGGAGATGATTTTTAAGTATACTGCTGCGGGGTTTAAATTTTTAAATGTCTTTCATGGCTTTATATAAAGGGTGCATTATTAAAGAACTTATTATTGGGAGGATTTCTTTGTAATTTGTATTTGTCCGGCTTGAGTTTCTTCATTTTGTTTTCTATTTATATTTTAATCAGTTTATGATTCCAGCGTTTATTTTTGGATTAATTTTAGGTTTCTTAATTTTAATTTGTCTTTATTAATTCCAAAATTGTTTCCAGCATTTCTAAATTCAATATTATATTCATTAAGAAAAGATTGCGTGCCGATTCTTAAAATTAATTTAAACTTGTTGTTGTATTTATTCATTCTTTTATTCATTTCCATAATAAATACTATCAATCTTTATAGGTATATTAAATAATTTTAATTATATTCATATTTTTTGTATTAATGTTATATATTTTCTTAACTAGCGTGATTGCGTAATGATTAATTTTTAATTTGTTTAAAATATAGTTGAGTTTATTAATATTTGTAATTTTTAAATCTAATGTATATTCCCAATGAATAGTAGGTAAGAATGCAACAGCATAATGAATCTACGGTTTTGTAATTAATTTAGCTTTCCTAATAGCTTACACCTTATTATAATTAGTAGTCGTCGTTATTTCAGCTGTTTATTAAGAATTTAGCGAAATGCTTTACCAAAAGTTTTTGATTTTTTGTTATTTATTACAATTTTTAGTATGACTTTATTTTGTAATTCCTCGACATTCTCAAGTTTCCCCAAACTAAAAACAATATCGGACGTGCTAACCATTGGAACATTGCAAGTGAGCGACCCTTTGTCGTTCATCCTGTCCTGAACGTCAACCTTGTCAGTATACCACATGGCAATTGGAATGGAGCACATCGTCATCGCATTTGATAGATAAGATATGGTGATTCTATCTGTTCTGTATATTATATTGAAGTAGAAATTTTCCTTGTCATTTATCATTTGTACCTGGACATATCCATCATAGGTTAAAGTACTATAAAACTACATTATTCACCCTACCACAAGCTTAGTATAGTAATTAGCTTTTGCAGGAGGGAAATCTATTTACGCGGAGATTGTCAACAACGGCGTCTAAATAGATGAATTCTTTTGAATGGTTCCGAGGGCATTACACTATACGACTACACATTGCTATTTTGCTATTTACTTTCCATCCAGTGCATATGAGTATACAGTCTAGAGGGGAAATTATTTGGAATTATTTCAAATTATTTCCTCCTACAATTTCAAGGTGCATTATGTATTTTATGCTGTGATGCCCAAGCCGATGAGAATGAGTATTTAGTATTATATTGTATATGCGTACATGTATATACCTCTATCCTATATAATGTTTCATGCTATTCTGTGTGCATTTTACCCTCTAGAATATTTTGTTTCCATAAAACATGCATATCTATTAAACATTATATAACCATGGCGTTTATAGATAGACATTTAGTCACAAATCCTAGACTATTCATATGCTATGAAGGATTGTTAAAAGTTCCAATTACATGATTCATCGAGCTAAAAATTGAAATTCACATTATAGGTCTATTGACTTCTTTGGCAATCTTCAGCAGATAATAATTTAACGTAGTTATTGTGTGGCGCTTACGTTTTAATATTTTCTTCTTGGGATGATGCAAGAAGCCCGTCACAATCCCAAAGGAGCGAAAAGCCAAACCCAAATGTTCCTTGATGTTCGATGAAGTTTACCTGTTTTTATTCAAATTGAGTTCGTATAAAAAATATTTTTCCATGAAATGGAACGTCGTACTTATGTTGGCATACTGTTTACTGTACCAGTTACATTAAACATGCTTTTAATACATATATGAAATATGTAGTTTGCGATTTAACATTTTATGATATGCCGTATATGCTTATTTTAGTTTTGTCTGATTAAATTGCTTTGTGTTACATGGTTGTGATTGAATCCATTTTAATGATTTTATTCTTCAGGAAGCCTTATTTTTATGCCTGTTTTACTTACGGAGGGCTGTAAAAGTGCATGTACAAATGCATGTGGAAATCAATGGGAATCGGTACAAATCAGGAATTGCATTTTATTTAGATTAAGAATATAAAAGCAGAATGAGAACTCATTCAAGTAATAAGTGCATTCCTCTTGTACTATTTTGCATTGGCAATAGTAATAAATAAACGTTTGAGGAACACATCCTTGAGCTCAGATTGTTATCCTTGCTCGCCACCAGGAACATGCAGATGTAACAATGAATGAATGATTTCTTAGTTGTAAATAAGGTTACACGGTTTAATAATGTGCAAGCACACATGTGTCACTATATAGCAAAAGCATAAGAAAGGCATGAAGAGATTACGGCAACATATATAAGCACGACAGGTGTGTGTTGAGGGGCTGTTCAACAATGTGGTGTTACAATGACACACTCTCGCAACTACTAATTAGAAGCAACATTATGGTAAAAACAAGTAGCGAATGAAGTAAGATTTATTTATGGTGTATTTGCTACTGATAATTTGTCATTCGGAGGCATTTTTTTGCTTTATTTAGTCCAATGTATTCCCCTGCATCGCCATCGTATCCGAAACGTCCTTCAACCCCCCCCCCCCACCCCAACTTGCAGGTTTTTTCAAGTTTTCTTCTTCATCATGAAGGCTATCCGAAGCTTCCTTCCTCATGTAAAAAAGATCGTTCGAGACTTTCCTCATGCTTCGGCGTAGTTTTCCGAAGCTTTCCTCATACATCGGTGTGTTTGTTCGAAGCTTTCCTCATACAGCGACGTGATTGTCCGAAGCTTTCCTAAAGCATCTTCCTTCGTCACCAAGGTTACCCCAAGCTTCCCCATAGATCGGCAAGGTTGGCCGAAGCTTCATCGTGCATTCCTTCAGAATCGTCATTGTTGTATTCCTTCCGAATTACGCTATCTGATGAAATTTGTTTGCATCGCATGCATTCTTGTTGCATCGCGTCATTTTCCGATGCATTCCTGTTGCATCGCCTCATTTTCCAATGTATTACTGTTGCATCGCCTCGTTCCTGTTTCTTCAAAATCGCCAACGTTTCCCATGCATTTCTTCTAAATTATCAACGTTTCCGATGCATTTTTTCCAAATCGCAAACGTCTCCGATGCATTTCTTCCAAATCGTCAGCTTTTCCGATGCATTCCTGAGGCATCGACACATTTCTCGATGCATTTCTTCTAAATTGTCAACGTTTCCGATGCATTTCAGCAAACTCGCCAACTGTTCCGATGCATTCCTTCTGTGTTGGCACATCAGGAACCGATGCAGAAGGACTACATCGCCGAATTTCGATGACGACAGTTCCGGTAAGAGATCGTCTTGACTGAACGACCCCATGAGGCAATTATTACCATCAAGGTAGACATCAAGAGCATATGTAACTCTTACCTGTGTGGCTGTACAGGGCGGATATATTTATAGAGCTACCATCTAGGATTGTGTAGGAGATTTGAAAGTAGCAGCTTAAGTCTCGTTTACTCGTGAGGACTTCCTTGCAGGAATATGTCTGGGAAGTGACTTGATGTCAGGGTGTAGACGAGACTTGTGAGTTTGTGAATATTGTGAGACCACCTTGACTTGAGAAAGACGTTCGGATTGCATTAATATTATGACTTTATATTAAATACGAGGAATTGGTGTGTAACTCACTATATGGCAATGTAGGTTGGTGAGTATACTGAAATTGTCCCAACTGGTCAATTTACAGGTCCACTCTATTGTGGTCTTTCCTCAATATTTTGTGATCAATTTCGAACTATAGATTGTGCAGTGACTTTCGTCGTTCTCGACGCCAGTATTATTATGATCAGGAAGCAAAATTTCGGAACCCCTTGACTGACCCGCTGATTAACTTTAAACAAGGTTCCAAGTTTGGGTCTTCAAAGTTTACATACATTGTGGATTATATATTTCATTCTAAAATAACATTCTTAAAGATTTGGTACATATATACTAAATTCTTATATCAAGTCATCAGAAACCTATATATTTATAAATGTATTTCAGCCTGTAAACAAACTTCCTGCTCAGTGGTCAACAGGAGGACACGCTTCATTGGAGCAGTGATTCTGTTTTTAATTGGGGTCAGAATCCTTAAATTCTCCTATATACAACTTTTCAACAATGTGACCCAGGTCTTCTCGGTCCCCTTGCTGTTGCTTCACTGAAATTAATCATCTGTGTTTTAGTGTAAGAACTGTAAATTAAAGGATTTCAAGTTTGAAGTTTCAAGGATCATCCCCGATGTCAACACTTGAATACAAAATTTTAATCTAGGCTACATTAACTATGGGCTTGAGTAATTAACTAGAGTCAGATTTTTGTAACTTCTTGGTCGACATATCAATTTGGAGAGAGGATTTAATTGTGGGAAGGAAATAGCTTTTTTTATTGTAATAAGCGTTTTTTCATTGTAATAGTAATAATAATATAAGTCAAGTTTATTTCAGTAAATTTAAGCAGTTCTACAACCTTAAATTAAGCAGCTCTACATTAAGCTAAGCAGCTATATATACAACATTAAAAATTAAGTTCCACAAAAAAAATATTGCTTGTTTGAAACGTTTCTAAAATATTAAACAGTTATTATTACCCTTTTATAATGCAAGCTGATGAGGTTCTATTATAGGAAGGAAAGATTTAAGTAGGTGATAATAATAAAATACTGCAACAAGAAGTATTTATGGTTGAAATAATTTTTGGTAGGTTCTTTAATGTCTAAGAATAATAATAATAATAGTTATATAGTGGCATTGACCGAAATTGTAGTGGGTGACTGATTTTCTAGAATTCTCATGTACATGTAATTATTGAAATATATATTCCCTTCCTTCAGCAACAACAAGATCCTCCAAAGATTGTAAATAACTCATCTCTTGTTATCAGTTATTATCAGTGGGGAAGAATAATATGTATTTTAATTTAATTTAACTTAGAAACTTGCATCTCCGATTCACGTAATTTTTTGTAATTTGTACGTGTTACGCTGTATTACTAATTTTTTTTGTAGTAAAAACTCATTATTACTCTTTCAAGCGTGCTGAACAGAATACCAAAATCTCAAAATAACTCTAGTTTGCTTATTTATGTATACCGGAAAGATATTTTCGAAAGTGCTTTTTTTGTAATATTGTAAATGTCTTCACAGACCTTTTATTTTTGTCGATTGTGCTAATGCCCTAAAATAAATATAATTACTTATAAAATTATACGAAGTATAATATCACATTTTTGTATATGCTGTATGCCAATTTAATTAAAAATATATTTGTATGTACTTTTTTTGTAATAATAACGTCGTCCGATATTTACCGTCAAACCTCGCAAAGTTTGTAATAATTTTTGTGTAATTATACGTATATACAATGTTTTTCGATTTATGTGTTGTCCGAGAATTATGTACAAGGTCGGAATATGTATTAATTAATTATATTTAAGTATTTATTTATGTTTCTGTATGGTATCCCTTCTGGAAATATACGATGCTTATCGTGTGCTTGAAGTTTCGTCATATAACGCAATTAGTTAAGATTTAAGTGCGAAAAAATATTATTATCATAAATATTATTTGCTACAATATTGTTATTCGTCCCTGTGATAATTAAACTATCGACATTAGTGTCTCCGTCGATGCGAGTTTTACAAACTGCTAATATAATTGCAATTATTATTAGATTGCACAATATTGTTAATATAACTTTTTTGCGATAAAGCTTTCACGTTCAGTGCCTCTACGTTTTTGATGAATTGAAGCGAGCCAAAGAACTTATAGAGAAACTATAAAATATATTTTCTAAGTCAAGTCAAAAGTGATCATCTCGTGGAAATGAGGATGTCATCATAATTTTTACTAACGCAAATATTGTATCTACCTAAAAGTAAGTTAGTAACAACATAACGCAAGTGGAATTCCTGTACGACTGATCTTGAATAGTTACTGGAAATCCGATGACAAGAACCGACCCATACAATGAATGTAACATGGGATTTATGTAATCGGGCTAATATTATTAACAGCTTACATTTAAAAGAACTATCCGTGAACATTTATATCGTTCTTCTGGGAGTTGAGGGAAAGTCCGCTCAAATTCTTCCCTACTATGGACAATCGGATGTCCATGTGGGATGTGCTTGGACCGACCAGTAGCAACAATGATCTCCCGCAGCAGGAGGTAACATACCCAATTTTTTTTTCTTACAATTCATTATTTGTTTTTACAATTTCTCATCAAATTTTAAGTTGGTTCTATCATACCATTTGCATTTTTAGAAGCTTCTATACTTACTACTTACTATTAGCTATTTTACTTAATTTTTCCAAATTGAACTCTAATATACGCCAGTGAGTAATTACCATTCACCGTGAGGATTTCATCACTATTTAAATCATGATTAGGGATTCTACAATCAACGAATTTAAATCATCCTTGGGTTAATGAATCTAAATTCATAGAAAGCATTTGCATTGAAGACTGTATTATTTTAGTGCGAAAGATCATAAAAGGAAAAATTCAAAACTAAATACATAGTTAGCATGGTTGCACCAACATTAATCGTCGACGACGACACACGATTGTTTCCATAATCTACTGTAATTTTGATTAGGTATATTATTAAGACTTGGCTTGTAGGAGGGTGTTCATTTCGCACTCGCCATAAATGTATTCCCTAAAATGATAGAGTTAAAAGTGTGTTTAGCGTGTATAACAGGCGGACCTGAAAATGGTGCAGTTTGTTAAAATAAGCGCTCTATCAAACATTTGTTATAATTTCCCCATTTAACCACACGCCAAGTGGATTTCAAAACTTTAAAAGAGTTTTGGTTGCAAACTTTAGCAACCATAAGGGGATGTTGAAAACGGCGTTCAAGTGACCGTGGCACTTGCACACACACCTACATAAAAATAACTGGGTTTATAGCAAACATTGTACAAGCCTCTAAAAGTTTCAGTAGTAGCTACTATACTTACAGATAGCAGATATATATTTATGACCATTTATAGACTTCGATTTCGATTTTTGATTCCATTCCAAATCAAAACTATTTATCTATGTTCAGGAGTATCATGCATTTATTGAAAAATCCTTTATAGACTCTATACGCGTTAGCCTTCAAAGCTTTTGAAAATTAATAAATAATATCAAAGTTCATTTTTGCCTTACTTGGCTGTCAACTTTGTGTATTTATTTACATTTTGTACATTTACGTCGTATAGATTTGGGAAACGTAAAGCATTCCATGTGTATATCTACATACATGTGTGGTTGCTAATATATAGCTGCGTTTGATACTATTTTCGAGCATTTTCGTACCATTTCGAGTTTGCGTTCTTATCATTTTAAATTGACGTGACATTTTGGGCTTACCTTTAATAACATTTGGAGTTTTTCGGTTTGGTTAAACACGCTATGTAAGGTTAACATATTATCGTCAATAATTGTCAACATGAGCTATAGAGAAACATGCTAAATATCTGTGCTGACTCTAATAAACATACCTCCGGCCCCATAGTATAATATAAAGTGTTATAAAACGGTAATGTATCGACTGCTGGTAGAAGGCATATTATAGATATAGTTAACGTCATGTTGAATGTTATATGTGTAGTGAGTGATTGTGAATAGTTACAGTTGAAATAGAATTTTTATTAAGGTTGTACTATACTTTACAATCTAGTATATAGTATATAAGTATAAAGTTAAGTACTTTTTGGCAAGTTTCAAGTTTCGCTTAGCAGTCGCGTTCCTTTCTGTACATGCATTGTTACTCAACCGGTGCGAGAAGGTATACTAGAGAAAGATAGAGGAACGAGTGTAAAATGCAGGGGATAGTCGAAGGTGTATCTACAGCATGCGATGCAATTGGATGCAACAAGCCAACTCGTCAGTCACTCTTTTCAGTCTTACGATTAACTTTGTTCTACTCTTCATGTCGCTTTATTGTCTGTCAAAACAGCATCAATAGGTTAATAAGTGTTGGTTAGATCGGAATCCTCATATACAGGTGATTCAACATATACAGTCCTGAAGCTATCTTATTCGTCATAATCCTTTATTACCTGACGAAGTCATACAGAGTGACTATTGACGATACTTCCTGAATGGTATCGTTCAAACAGTGACTTTATTTTGAATAGTTGTGGTTGGATTTTAAAGCAAATAAACTGCAAATTACAACCAAAGCCAAAGACCAACTTTGCCAAAAGCTGGAACGTTTGGTATTAGTCCCCTCTCGTAAAACGGCATCAATAAATGTATTGAACCGCATTAACAACTCTTCTGTCGAGCAACATCAACTTTACTGTTTGCAAAGCAGCAACGACATTTCTACCTACAAACGCCAAAAAACTCCTCTATTTTGAAAAATAACAACGTTTATGTTGAACGCTGGAGTGGAAAAACATACGAACTTTGCTATTAAAAATACTAAGCGAAGCCTTCATCGAAAAGAACGAGAGCTTCATCTAGAAGGAATCGAAAAGGCTAAAAACCAGAAATACAAACAAATTCTGGTGATTTTGCTATTGCTGCGGAATAAAATAACGCGTAAAAGTTTGAAAGATCTATGGAAAGGACGAAAGGCGTTCCCAGTAGAACTGTATAGTGAGTTGGAAATTCAGCGTGAAATAGTGGGATATTTATGCCTGGTAACTGATTCAGGGAATTTTGGACTCCCTGATTGATCGTGGTGTGTGTAACTATAAACCGTGGTTGTATGCACAGAAGTGTAAAGACTTTTGGCTGTATATAATTTTCATGTTCGGAAGGCAGAATGAGCATCAGTAAAGTTTGAGCCTTTAAGGTTTTGACGTGACAGACTTGACTATAAAGGAATCAGTAGAACAAGGCATGTAAAATTTTTCTTCACAGATAAGAAGGATTGTTCTGTTGGATTGTGGTCAAGCACAGTATTCTGCGAAGTGTACTTCCAATGAGAGCTTGTGCATTGAGCGAATAGTTGTAAGAAAATCACAATTTCCCAGTGGATTTCTTCATTTGTGGAATCACGTACAATTGGTTACTGCACACCCTTCCTGGTTGTCTCTTTTCCAATTCTCAAGGCTCCTCTTTTTATTATTCTTATACTCACACAGTCTTCCCCAATTTTACTCTTTTCCAAGATTATATATACAGTTTATCCTCTAGTTACCAGTGACGTCATTAGTACATCAAAATTACGGGTTAACCTTCCGAAGCTCCTCGTGGTGCATTAAAATACTGAAGAGTAAAAAAGCACATTTGTATTGGAAGATCCTCACTTGAAAGGCCATTTAACATTTTTTTAAATAAACGTAACATTTTTTAGCGAACTTAGAATTCCACCCTTGAATGACAACACATGTATCTAACTAATTGAGAATACAAGATACAAAATCTTGCAAGTGTGATATTTAGTGCATCTTAAATCCTTTATTTTGTGGAAACCTGTGAAAGAGTTTTAAGACAAATTTTTGTTGGAATCCGCAAGTTGTGAGTACAGCGTTTATCATTGGATCTTTATATTTACAGGTGAGAAATGAGTGGATATTACAAATAACTATAAGTATAAGTATATGCTGTTATTAAGCGCTTGTTATTATATGCTAATATCAAGATCGTTTATAACAACTACTTCGCTGATTACAACGTTGCGTACTATGAAATAAACAGTACACATGCAATTAGGTATTAAAATGCATTTATTGAGTCAGCAGATGTACATGCACATTTTTATTTATTTAATTGCCAAGTTACGCAGAACTTGCATGTTGAACGAAATATGCATAAATGAATGAATAATTAGCCATTAGATACTTATCTTAATCCCATCACGCATCTCGCTTTTCTCATTATCGTGTTATAGGCTGTGCATTTTTAACTCAAGTGCCATTGTCGTACCTTGAATACGATTTTTGTTGATGGCAAAAATAACTTGAGAGTTGTAACATTCATGGAAACGGCGCTCACGTAAAATAAGATACAAAGTACATAATGTACGGTTTATCACCCTGAATGGTGTGTGTAAGTATGGGGATTCTCTAATCAAGAAATCTGCCAGGAATTGTTTTAAAGGCAATTACTGTGGTAGGTGGTAGTTAAGTTCTTGAAGGACCCTCACATTAAGAGCTCTTCACTAATATAACTTTATTAGTTATTCTTATTTTTGGATTTCATATAAATATAAAATTATGTCATAAAGGTAGAAATCTCATAAATAAATGGTGATAAATTCCAAGGGTTTCCATATATTTTTTGTCATCATTATGACATCACCTTCTGTTACAGCCGGTAATGTATTTTTCTAGTATGTAACGTGGATCTGTCTGAATTGAAAATGACGTATAGGAATGAGTACCTTGAAGCGTTGATGAGTTTTTATTATTGTGGAGATTCCCCACTTTCATATATTTAGTATGCTCATGTATACATGTGATTACTATAAATAAATGTTTTCACTACTAAAGGAAAGTCATGATCATAGCACAACAAGTGTTTATTACTATCATCGTATATGCTTCAATGATAAGTTTCTTTGGGAATCATTTTCTAGTGGCGTTTGTACTTTACCTGTTAACGTCCGAAAGACATTTTCACAAAAGGTTGTAACTGTACAAGTGTATACCTCCCAAGGTATTGGAAAACGTTTTGAGAATTTTTGGTTAGCATGGTTGATTTAGAAAAGAGTAGTGATATAGTAGATTTAGCATGCAATAAAAATCACTAATCTTTTCTTAATGTATTGTATTGTATTGTATTGTTGTGATTTATTGCGTCTGAGGCCGCAGCCTATACACAAATCATTTGACAATCCATTTACATATTGAACTTATTATTTATAAATTAAATTCTTACGTAATTAAATTTTCATACATAATT
>JAQGAK010001708.1:0-27720 GCA_034696945.1 Lipothrix lubbocki | reverse complement strand
TTTGAAAGAGCGTTACTTTATCACTACTGTATTTTTACCACTACTGTACCACTAACTACAGTATAGTGCAACCACTGTGTATGGGATGGCAGACGAGACGGGCTGTAACAACATTTTCTACAAAAATACTGACGGGGTCCGGCATTATAGTAGAGAAAGTCGGGTGGAAGAAACATGAGAAAACATGCATTATCCAAAGGAATGCTCTGAACTTTATATATCGAAAGGATAGCACGATACCGCAGTACTTAGTTTCACCCGGGAAATGTCTCTTTGCTCTCCTGCAGTAAGTGTAGGATACAGAGTAAGTCCTCAAGTATACCACCAACCAAATCTATCCATTAGCTAAATAATTTCATGTTTTAAAAATGCTGTGCATGTCATTACATGCATTTAAGGTACTTGAAACAAGTGAAACTATATAGGTATAACTCTATATAGTACCTCTCTAGAAACCCGGAATCGGTAGCGGAAGAAGAGAAAGAGGAGTATACAGACACATGTCTAATCAATTATTGACTTAAATTTCAGGAACAGAGCTCTCCTAATAGCCTTCAACTTCACCGACATTTCTCCGCTCAATTAGCCATTACCCTCGACATCGCATCGCATAGTCACAGTCAAGAGCTTCCAGCAGAGCCGACCGACCTGGAAAACTGGAATGTATTCCCTTCCCTATTTAGTCAAGAGTTGTGAATCAATTATGGAAAATGCAAATTATTCATTTACATCCGACCCCGTCCAAGTACAAAACGACTGCAGAGTCAACTTTAACGTTCTGTGTATCTGTATAGTTTCTATGCATGCATATGGTATTATTATGCTCATTTAGTATATACGATCTCATGTTCAACTCAACCTTCTTTTTGAATTCCTCATCCAGGAAAAGATTTCATACAAGCAAATTCTGTCAAATTAGCATCTTCGTCATGTCATAAAACACATAAAACCTAAGCAGATAGATCAAAAGCACGATAATTATACTATGATAGCTATGTACATGCTTGGAAATGCTGTATATAATTACGTATTATTAATAAATAACGACCTAATAATACTAAACACATGGCATTACAGCTATGCTATCCATTATAATTAATTAAATAAAGCTTAAAATTAAGTCAGCCAGCATAATTAATTGAAATAACATAAAAGTAAGGCAGCCATTATAATTAAGTATTAAAGAAAGCATAAAATTAAGACAACCATTATAATTAAATAAAGCTTCAAATTAAGCTATCCATAATTACTAAAAATTACACAAAATAATATTTTGGAACCTTTTTGCAAAGGTTTGTAGTGCCGACGTTTCATGGGTCAACTCATAAAAAGGTTCGATAAACGAACCAGGAGTGAAACCGCAAGCGAAACACCAAGCACGACGTTTAATTTGAGTGATTTCATATAAAAGTTGAACAACAATCCATTGAAGCAAAATGGTTGAAACGAAGTCTCTAAACCATTCTAAGCGACAACTTCAATAATAAAAAAAGTATGCTTATGGAATAAACATACTACAATTTATGGTTCGTTCAACTTCTCTAAAAAACACAGTGTGGCACATCCTTCTGCCATTTTTTAAAGAAAAAGGAAAAAAATAACAGCAAAAACCCTGAAGAAATAAAAGCTTAGGTTAGGAAACCACGGGACCTTCGACAGCAACAGACTGCACGCGGTCCCATGGAATGTGCAACTGACGCTCATTCACACGAGAGGCGAGGGATTATTTCTCCCATTCCATTTCCATCCCTCGACCGCAAAAAGGCTCATTCATTCATTCTTTCTCAGGAGTCGTCCACCCGACGTGTCTTGGGAGTTTGGGACTAAAGCGAACCCATCTATGTGATCTATATGGATATTTCCTTGCTAAATACTGTCGTCACAGTTTTTCTGGTGCACCTTTTATTGAAATTCAAGTTCAAACAGGATGACAAAGGGGCCGTTCAAAAATAACGCGGAACAATGTCTTAATTATTATGGAACACGCATTTTTTGCGTATTTGTTTTTCAGGAAATTGTACTTTCACTTGTGAATTACTATGTTCACATTCCATGCTAAGAATTAAAAATAATCACAAAAATGTTAATTTAAATAAAGCGATAATTATTAGCTAGCAAGCTTTATTCACAAAATCTTATAAATGACATATGTTTTTGCATATTACAGTAAAATATTTTGCAATATAACATTTAATCTAAATTTTTGTTTATTTTTACATATTTATGTATAACTTTTTAAATTTTTTAAAAAATAATTAGTTATCACTTATCAGTGTAATTTATTTAGAATGCTATTTAGATTTAGCGGCATCACAACATTACAAAGGCACTTCCAATATTTCCACGATTCTGGAGATGGTGGGACGCTCTGCCGGCAGAGGATGGAAGCAGCTTTGCGTTATTCCAGCCATTTTGTTCCTCAGCGTGACATAAGGTAAGCTAGTAATAGAAGGTTGTTTCAAATTGTAATTACGGTCCGTAATTACCCGACTCAGGACCTGCTCGTCCGTCAGTTCTTTATAAGGGAATTTCCCGAGCTCGCATAGTTCCCAGAGGAGAACGCCAAAGGACCAAACGTTAGCTTCTTTCGTTGTCTGTGATGAATATGGAGGTTTTCGGTATTATTAATGAAATAATAATTATGATAGTATTTAATTAGTAATTAAATGGTCATGAAATTTGATATTAAAGACGTATGTATATTAAAATGAATTATTGGTGGTATTACCTTCACAGTTCTTATCACAGTTGGAGTAACTTCGACGGATTCCGGGGCCATCCAGCGGATGGGTATTCCTATTGTAGCATTCCAATAATATTCGTCCTTGTAACGTTGAGGTGACAGTCCATAATCTCCGACAACAATTTGCCGGTTATCCCCGACCAGGCAGTTCCGGGCAGCCAAGTCTGGGTGTATGAAATTATTGTCATGCATCCAATCCAGTGCTCGGGAGATGTCTAAAAATTGTAAGTAATCCAATATACAAAATAATTTTATTTTTAAGGACATTATTATAAAGGGAAGCCAAAACATGTTTCTTAATGAACTACGTATTTAGTAAGTAAATTTGATTAGGAAGATGCAAGTACTAATTACTAACCAAGTGCCATTTTGGTCCGAAGATTTGCCCCTTGACTATCAATCAGCGAGGTGTCTTTAGAATGTTTGGTTAGATAAGCTTTTAGATCCCCTAGAGGATAATGCTCAAAGATGAGCAAATAAGGAGAGGCTTCCGTGCAATGACCTAATAATTTCAAGATGTTCTTATGATTGGAGTCCCGGTAGACTCTTGCTTCGTCCAGGAATTTCATCTGGTCTCTATTACTTGCCTCTTCTCGCAAGTATTTCACCCAGACTTTGGCTTTTGGAGGGTATGGAATAATATCTTTTGCTTCCGATTCCAGAACGTTCCCGAACCATCCCTGACCAACTTCCTGGATAAAAGTTAGGTCAGCTCGAGGGAACAGCAGTGTTGGGTTAGCTAAATAAATTACAATTTTATTACTGATTATTCAATTTTTAACCAACCTTCAAACCTTTCCTTTCAAAGAATCTTAGTAGCAGGTCAATATTAAAGCTTATTGTCACTTGTGATTGAATGAAGTTTGGATTTTATATAGTAGATACTTTATACTTACTAAACCAATCATGAGCATAAACGCTATCATCCGATGCTATAACTATTGGGACAGACTGCAGGGAATCGAAGCTCAGTCGAGCATCTCCATTTTCGTTTACATAATATCTTGTCGTTGCTCTAGACAGTGCCTCAATGGATGGTATAGGTTCGAATGCAATGGAATTGTTCCTGTGGTCGTTGGATAAGTTCCCGGGATCAAGGGTCAGCGGGGTTTCATGGTAACGTGTTCGCGGGAATTCTGGCGAGTCTGGAGGTTGGATGGCTTCAGGAATGTAATCATCTGGTGGGGGTTCCACTGGGCACAATTTTCTCCATTGTCTCTGTTGGTCAATGTGATATTTAATTTATTAGAATTACTAACGTTTTCTTAAAGTATTCACCATATGTATGCTCAAATGAACGTGTTGGTAGCTGTAGGATTTTTTATAGCAAACTTTCATTATCTGATGAAAAATGATGATGTTGAAAATCCGGTGAAATCTTAGCAACGTTGCTATAATATTTAATCGTAATTTATTAATCTAAATTTATTAAACTCACTCGCCACCAAGAAAATGTGCAAATCGCAACGAATAATACTCCTGTCACCGCTAATCCGACTGAAACTAGGACGGCAGTTGCCCCGTCAAATCCTCCTGTGGGGAATAATTGCGAAAACAAAATTATAAACCTTGCTTATTAAGTTTTAATTACTGAAATTTATTTAAGTGTTTATTTCAACTTGATAATGATTGTAATTTATAAACGTTTGTTATTATTTACTTTATGAGTACATAATAACAAACTCTATTTTGCAATTAGGCACATAGGTACCAATTAGTGCGTACCATTTTCGTTTCCCTCCGAAGATTCCGGGGCAGCTTGAGATAAACTTAAAAACGATATTAAGATAATTGAGAACAGGAGCTGGAATCTCTGGTAAATCATGTTATAATTTTATAATTATGGTGTAGCTGTAGAAAATCACTATTGTCAAAGAGCAACCATTAATGGCACCATTACTAATTTGCTTCTCACCTTCTAAAAATCAATGTGAGATATCACTTGAAATATTTTTTATTGCAATCGTTCACAGTCTGGAGGGTGTCACCGCAAAAATAAATCTCTGTACATGACACCCTGAACATATTGTATAATAGATTGTGGCAGTAGATAATAACGGTTCTGATAAATTGTAAACTTTACTTATATATTACATGATCGCCCGATCCATTCCCGATTCCACACTCTTGCATATATGAATGAGTAGTTTTATAGATAGTATTTAACTTATATTTTACATACGGCACCATTTAAAATAATATAATCAAAACCACATTTTACAAGGTTGGACTATGCCGTGATTAAGTTGTGTGAGAGGAGTTTGAGCACTGATTTAAACCTAGCCTGTGTCAAATTTGCACATAATGCGGAGAAATCTTTATCAGTCTGTCATTGTCATCATCATTCGCACTGTGTATGTAACCATAATTACGATATATGTACACCTTATCACTCGAGCCGAGATCAACCTACGTATATACGGGGATTTATTCTCAACATCGTCGGAGGATCGATTTTCCAGTGAGATAAACTATTCACAGGTAATTATGTAATACACAGAAACTTTCCCGAAACATCGCTTGTACTGAGAGATAATTACCTATATCGTTATAATCCATAAAGTTTTGCTGGCTGTGTCACACCATATTTTTATACTAAATGTAATATTGTGCAGTTGTGTTTGGATTCATGTTTTTATATATAGATACCTATGTACATACTAACATGATTATATTGTAAGCGTTACACTATAAAACAGTATCAAACCGGGGTGAAGTCGAGCCGGGGAGGAATATGCAGAAAAAAATTCACAAAATAATAACTATGTGCCCATTTAAAAAATAATCTAGAAAACCAACTCTGTGAAGGCAAAAAACATTTATAGAGGGACCAGTGGTTTCAGATCAGGATATGGATCTTATATACCGTCGTTGGAGATGCAAAGGGGTCATCTCCAAGTGAGCCTAAATGCCCGTTTAAATTGCATTAAAAGCTGAGAATGGAGGGAGTACATATTTATTTCAACTGCAAACCAATTGTAAATTAGTGGAGTTATCCCCCATGATGACCCATTTTGCAGGTAGACCCACATGGAGATAGCCCACTTTTCGTCTCTACCGAGGATCCAGCATCCAGCTTAAGTATTGAGACGATTTAAGACTTTTTAGCATAATTACTGAACTACTCTCTGCAGAGTGCAGATTAGCAATAATATTGCATTACCCCATAAACGCTTAAATTCCCACAGGCTTTGTGTTGTTGTTAACTTCCAAGGATTCCTATTCATATAGTAAGTAATGTGAAGACCAGACACCAGACAACGAATTGTGTTGTACCCTAGGAATACCACAGACTTATAATTGTTATTATTTATTGTAATTGGATGCTCTTATTGTGATCTTCAACATAAAACAGTGACAACGAGGACGAGGAGATATTATGTATCTATAAATACAATTCCTGATAAGATATACGTTGTAATTCCAGGAAAAAGGTAGTAATAAATCCGTTGGTGTTAGTTTCCCCATATGTACACATACGTATGTAAACATGTAACTTATTGCACTTTCAAGTTGTTTGGGAACACTTTCACAACATTTATCACGATCCATTATTTTTAATGGACTGGATACATATTGAGTAAGTACAGTTCATTGAAGGGTACACTGCTTGAAAAATAAATAATAAAATTCATGTTTTGCAGATGTATACATATAACTATATATAATACCTATGTCATTTACATGCATGCAGTTGGAATCCCCGGTAACGCAGCAGCTATTATATTGATGTGTACACTAACAACATGAGTGTATTGTCAGTGTCAGTTACTATTGTACAAAAGTATTTCTTAACTTCTTCAAAATTGTACTTTTATAAATAGCAACCACAAAACTTATTCTTTATTTCAATGTAGTCATGTATGTAGCAATATTAATAAGTTGCAGCATAGGTATACTTATAGGGCAAGCATCAACGTTTAGAAATGCTTGTCAACTTTTCCAACGTTCCTCGAAGATGACTAATTCTTCGGAAAACAGATAATATTTGTGAAAATTCAAAAGGCTGATAAGCGAAGCGATGTGTGATTCACGGAACATAACACTTGAACTTGATTTACCTGCCTAGTCAACAACAATACGCGGATATATTTTGATAACATGTACCCACACATATTTATATTACACATTCTTCTATTAGTCACAATAATCAATTTATTAGATCTGGCAACCAAACACAAGTATACATAGGTAGCTAATGTAAACTAAAATGTGGACTTATAAATTCTTATTGAAATACAAATGTTTCAGCGAAGTTCCGGGACAACAAAACTACTAAACGAATGCATTTGTTGGGTTGTTCTATAAGTTGTTGCTATAATAAAGCCGGAAGTAACTTTGCGGGGAAAAGATTATTGCTGCTTGCTTACACACTTAAGCACTTTTACAACTTACAGTTGTTCCTATTTAGATTGATTGCCATTCGCCGCTACTATTCTTACTACATTTAGTTAATAGATACAGTTGTGGTTTATAGCTTTCGGTTCTATTTGTGTTTACTTTCATTTCAAGGAGATACTTTGAAGTAGCACAACGTCTGTTCTGTACAAAATATTAAATAGTAATTCAATGTGTCTATTATTAAATACACATACACAAAAAATAAATTGCGTAATAAATATGGCAATAAATAAAATTCACTAACTATTGTATAGCAAGTGCTGATCAAGCGACATCTAACATGCAAAATTGTAAGCACATAGGTTAGTTGAGGATAGTTATTATTTTCGTGATAGCTGTAAACAATGTAATATTTAAATTTAAAACACACGCGTTTAAGCATAAATATTATGGTTTGAATTAGAATTTGTAGAGAAAGTTTCTGGTTTATAACTTGATTTAGATTTTTTAGTGCTTGCTTATAAAACCTTTTTTTGTTGCCAGTAGATGGATCGTTCATGTTCGTTTTCAGGACGCTTTTAAAAAGAAAAGCGTAATTTGTTAAATTATTAATTTAACGGATTTTATAAAGCAATCCCGAAGAATTAGAAATATTATTTTTTAAATTATTTCTTCAAATTTTAACAATTGTCCCTTCTAAGGAGTTATCGTCAAACATTTATTACATCCATTGGAACTTGCATAGTTCTTCATAACCATTTTTTTATTCTATTCAGCGTTTTCAGTGAATTATAAAATGTAGAGCGAAGTATCAGTAGTGAAGTCATTGACCTATAAACTACAATTTATTTAAATATTGAGTTTAACAACTTTAATATATTGTCAATAATAAGCCTAAATATTGATTATTCGCTTCTAATGATTTAAACATCAACAAATTTGTACTAACAAATTTATTGCATTTAAGCTTAATTCATCATGGCACATTCCGCATACCGCTTGTTGTGTATTTTTAATTTTTTGGGTTAATTAAATTAGTTAATATTTTATCTAGATAAATCATTTTGCATTACGACTATTGTAAGTGATGCTTCTGTATAAATTCTCGCGATTTGTTAGTTTATGTAGTCTATCATTCGATAGCCCGTACTACGAACTACAATAGTAAATGGTATCTAATCGTACGGAAACTTGCATATTTACTTATTGTAAACCTTAAAGTATTGTTTGTAAAGAAACAAAACAACATTGTATCAAGCTGGTGAGATCTTCCGGTTTGTTCGTAAATTAACTGTTCACACACTGATAATCTGTGTATTGTAACATGATGTTACACATCTATATATACGATTATGTTTAAATACAGAAAATACAACAGATAAGATAGTCAGGACATCAACAAGCGGCAATATTCGCAAACGTATAAACCTGGAACAAATTTAAACAGACTTGCTAATTAAACATGATAAAATAGGGATAGTACTCTGATAATGCTTCAACTTCAATAATAAGTACGAATAAAAGTAATTCCCAGAAGTTTTAAACAAGAGTAACTTATGCAAATGTAAGTGAATGCCGCACAGGTGATCTGCTAAATAAATTTGAATTTATGAGCTTCAGCTACAGTTACACTTAAAGTAAGGGTTTTCTGGCAACTCCATAATTTTATTTACAAAAACATTTTTGTTAAAACTTTGCAAAAAACAGTGCATGCTGTGCCGGTGTGAATAAGAATTATTACATAAATAATAAATGAGAATTATGAAGTGGCTACAGCAATTAGTGGCGCCATCTTAAAATCTATTAATCAGAGGGCACTACCTTCACCCAATCAGAGCTTATGAAATCTTGTAAGAAACAAACAAGACCCCGGGATAAATATGTGAACATGTCGCTCCCTCTTGCAGCAAAATTTTAAAATCTATGTTAGTGACAAAGAAAAACTTTTAGGAAAAAACAACTTACTATCATTGAACATTTTTTGCAAGATTTAAGAATTGTGCATGTACAGTTCATTGAGAATGTTATTGACAATTTGAACAACAACAAATTTATTCTTTAAATGCTTTAAATTAATGAAAATATTTTTCATAAGTCACCATATATTACGCATTAAAAATTTTTCCCACAACGCATAATTTTTGCGTTTAGCTTTAATGTAGCTTGTACTCTTAACCCTTTCTGTTTGATGATCATATTAAATGTTCGATCCCTTGTGTTGTTTAAAGACGTAGGCAGTCACGTTCACATGTGTAAGCAAGTTATTTATTTACTGATGAGATAACCCATAGGTATTTACACCTTTTTAACGATGACTTCTGCAAATTCATTATCCATTGCAATATTTTCATCATGGATTTACGTGCGTTAACTAGGTTCCTGAAATCATCTGTTATGGTCATTGAGGTGAGCTTAATGTTTTATTATTAATTTGTACTTCCTCATTTTTACTGCGCTTTTAATACTTTACGTTCCAGATTTTATTACCCAAATTGTTTGACAGAATTAAGTGCTATTATTGCATTGCATTATTATTTTTTATTTATAAATTTTTTGTTATAAAATAATAAAGCTTAATTAAATTATTTTCTGAATTTCTTCTCAGGGCCTGTCAGTCGTCAATATATTATTATGGATAACACTATTCGTCCTTAAAGGTCAACAGAGCTCTGGAAGTGACTGTGGTAGTAACAACCTTATTAGCAATGATAATAATTTAACAATAATAAATTATACCTCTACTGCGAAGAGTATAACAACACCTCACTTTTGTCCGGATCCTCCGAATTTCTACACCCCTGAGAACAATTTTGTGTTTACCTATGCTATTTTAATATCACTGATCCACCTTGGGGATCAGTTTTTCCTCTGGTTTGCTGTTCATCATGTAAGGCAAAAGTTATATTATTTATACGCTATATCGCAACCATTAAATTAATTATTACAAATGACATGCTGATATTATTAGATTTGATCATTCATAGCAATTGTAAATGATTATAACTTGTATGTATGTTTCAGAGACGAATCCGCCGAACTCAGATCTTCATTATCTTCTCCATTGCAACAGGAGTCATTAATACAATCCTCCTGATTTATTTATTGACGGCCAGCAAATTCTGGCAGAGTGGTCTTATGAGTTTTAGTTTAGTTCCAAGACTATCTCAAATATACTTTGTCATCAAGTTTCTTCATGCCTTAATTGCATCATCTCCGAGAGCAAGCATTGTGGAAGACACGACGGATTCAGAGGCGGAACTAACCCGACGGGATTCCTTACTCTTATGTTGTTAAGTAGAATGTTATTATCAGTGACAAATTACAGTACAACCTCATATCACATTGTATTAACTGATTATTTATAAGCTATAACTTTTTTTGTAATTTAATGAATATAGGTTGTGTTTTTAGTACGAGGAAAGTTCGCAGTAATTTAATTGTTTTAAAATTAGTGTGCGTCAATATTTGATTGCAGATCCACTATGTAGTTATTACCTTTTGATTTTGCCCGAGTCGTACGATCAGTGTACACAAAATTAAAACTTCTAGAAGGTTCCTTGTTTGATGCTCTCATGCTAATAGTATATAATGATGTTATGCACACTTATTTTGTAGTAGTATGTAAGTATATATCATGATATCCATTTTGTTAATTTATTTGTTCAACGTGTTGCTGGGAGAAACCGCAAATGTGGTTTAAGTATCTACGTATATGATGTGTAATGTAATGATCTATGTAGTTATGTAGTTATTATCTATGTAGTATATGTATCTATTGTTCAATACATTTTGCTACAAGAGTTTTAGTAATAATTTATAAAGTATCGTCGCTGAGAAGCAAATGTAGCTATCTTCAAAGTTGCTGTAATCTAGGAATGACTATACAGCTTCCGAATATTATTTTTAAAGTTTGCAATGCAAAAGTAGATACCTTTGTCGTTTATTTAGCATTGCAAAGACATTTGCGGCAGTAACTGTGAATATTTTCCCTTTGAACTACATGCAAGACTTAGAAGGTTTCCAGCAACAGCGGGATTTTGCTTGCCATATGCTCTATATGTACTTGCAATGTATATCGCGACCATACAAACGATATAGTCAGTTTTGCATTCAGATATCCATAGTAACTATGTAGTCATTCTTGCGTTTTAGCAATTATGTAGATATTTATATTTGCCTCGTCAATGGCGACATAATATAACGTATATATAAGTTTATGTACACAGTATGACTGAAATGCAACTATAAATATAGCTTGTCCAACCTGTTGTGTATCTAAAATAAAAGGAAAATTCATGGGTCAAAACCTTTGTGCATTTGTTAAGTACTTATTTTATTGATGTTATGTACAGTGACGGTTTAACTACCAAGTAAATAATCACACGTAGGTATAATTACATTTGAGCCAAATATGGATCAAAACCACTTCCATTAAAGACGCAATTACAAAAGTTGCTCATTGTACACACAAGCAGTTTTTCGTTCAGAGAAATAAGCTCATACGTCTGAGCTTGTTGTAAGTTGCATAAACTATTGTATACAAAGATAAAAGAATATACACAATTGTATAAAAATAAACAAGCTTCAGTCATTCACAACCCAATAATTACTATATAGCAAGTTTTTCTGGTAAAATCTGAACTATCTAGAACAAATCATGGTAGAAGTGACTTTTTATTGTTTCTGACTAGAAGACGAGCGTGAGCATCCCTGATCTCTGTATGAAGGCAAGTGATCATATTAGCTTTAACGGGAATTATGGTGAGGAGGCAAGATTAATAAGACATATATGACGTGAACTGGCGGTTCGAAGAACAATAACAATTTTCTTTTTTTGTTGCGAATTTCTCTGCAATGAGTCTGTTCCCTGGGGCAGGCTGTATTTGGATCTGTTGCTGATATATAAGAGAAGAGGTGTATTTCCATAAAACTCTCATACACAAAAAAGTTTAGTCACAATAAGGCTGTATGGGATTTGTGCTGTTGTCTCACTCATTGTTAGTGGCGGAGATTTACATTAATTTCTACTTTCTTTCCAACATCACCAAATAGCCATCATTCTCATTTCCTTCTTTTTAGTCATACTTTTGTAAGGACAAATAAGTGATGTCATCCATTGCTGGAGCTGGAGCTCTTTCTGCTTTAAAGGCTTGTCTGTGGCTAGTCCTTATCCTTCTCGTGATGACTGACAACGTCGTATCTGCTCCTGCAAATACCCCTGAGGAGGGGTCCAGCAGTCAAGTCCAAGTTCCTATCCAAGATGACTCCACTGCTATCAAGAACAGTGCGAATGTCCCGGAGGAACCTCAAGTGACTTCCGAAGGCGACTTCAATCAGTATAAGCTCCGACCTGACTCCCTGGATTTGAGCGGCCAGAATAAAAAGAGTCCAGGTAAAAAAAACTGTTCAAAATTCTGAAAGTAGGATATTTGTAATTCCCTTTTTTAGTAATATTGTTCTTAGCTATCTTCTCATGACTTCTTTGCATCCAATTTATTCCCTTCAACAATTATTTGTTATTAGCAATTTATCATATTCTATTTTAAAAATAAATTTGTCAATCCCACAGAAAAACTTGAGTTCCACTTTGAGGAGGAGAATTCGTCTGATTTACAGCTAAGCGAGAAGAAGAATGATCAGTGAAAATGATCTGTGTATAGCTTCGTTATCGTGAATGAAGTTATATTTTCAAGTATTATTTGCATTTTAAACACTTAAACGATAAAACGATATTGTCATCTAATTATAAGCATAAATCTCAAAACATCAAAAAATATGGGATTTAATAAAAAAGATCTATTATCGCTGACGAAAATTTAATTTTTGAAGTTTCGATTAATAATTTATTCTCATTGGCCGTTGACTAATACCTCTTTAACATCATTATTATTAAATATCGCAAACTACGTTTTGAAATTTGGAATATATGCAGATTCTAAAACAATTTGCACGGCACAAACCACATTTACAAATTTGAGGAACTTGAAAGTGACATATATAGTAATGGTGACAGGAATGCCACATACACACACAATCATTATAAACAGATAGTAGTACGAGACAGTCAACGCAACCGAGTTTAAAACTGTAATCATTTAACTTTGTGAGCATTGTTGTAGACATTTTGGAAATTCATTCGCTACTAATTTGCAAAGTAATTACGTCCTATAGGAAAACAATTATTATTTGTTATAACAATTTACAGCCTTCACAATTCCGATTTTCTGGGTTTATTTGTCGTCATAGGTTCAAGTGATTATTAGGATGGTGGAATATACATATGTACACTTGCTCTGGCATGTGACTGCACTTGAGTTGTTTTTATTCTCTAAATGTAACTGAACAGCTTGTTATAACACTATGTAACTGTTATATAGCTTCTCCTATATGTTTAGGTGACATAGGCATAACACTGCTGATTTACTGGTTACAATTATTCAATTACCCGTTATGATGCTTAACTGTATTTCTGCACATCGGCTTAATCCTCGTGAATGGTATTGGCCAAGCCAGGTTGTATATAATTATAAATAATAAATGAAAATCATCATATTTCCGCAACCTTAAAATCCATTTATAAAAAATCATGGGGCTATTCTAAAGGAAAGTCCTTTGTTTTTCAAGATATATTTCAAGTGGATAATAATTGAACACTGCTACTGATAAACGCTCCATTTGAGCTGTATCAGTTTGTCAAGTTATTGACAACCGAGCTATTGAGCAATAATAATGAAGCCGTTCTACCGATTTGCAATTCTATTTGTCACAATTTTTCCAACATTTATTGTTATACATATTTAATACTTTAATATTTATTGAAAGCTATTCTTTTACGATTTCTATAATTGTGTTATATGTAATCATGTGTAATTTGAAATTTACATTGTTTAATCAATACCCACAAACTTATTATTCGTGTAATCCTAATAAAATGCCAGGACAATAGACAAACTACAGAATACGATATAGCAGCACGTATCCAGTGCCCATACATATGGAGTTTATATATATATTCACGTCGTGTTTTCATAAATTCAAACACTCAAATAATTCCAGTTTATATGGTACAATCATAAGTATACTATATAAGAGTTGTTAGCGCCTTCATCTTTAAATTATCCACGGAGAGTTTACACGGAATGTTAAATGAGGCGACGCTCAAGCAAAGGTCAATCTGACTGGGAACTCACGTTGAATTCATATAGTTGTACATATATTTGTATATGCTCGATCTATAATACTTCGTTGCTGAAGAGGCAAATATAAATATCTACACAGTTGCTAAAATGCAAGAATGACTATGGTTACTTTTGTGGATATTTCACAAACATTTGGATGCAAAACAGACTATGGCGTTTAAAAGCCTGGCCTTTGTTTAAATTGTCAGTCAAGCGCACTATAAGGCAAGCAAAATCCCGCTCCTGCTTTGGAAAATTTTTGATTAGTCTTATTGCATGTTGTAGAAAGGGAAAATATTCCAGTCTCTACAGCATGTGTCGCTGGAATGCTGATAAACGAGATAGTTACTTTTGCATTACAAGTTTTAAAAATAATATTCGGAAGCTGTAGTCATTCTTGCATTTTGCCAACTTGCAGAGATAGTTACATTTGCCTCTTCAATGAACATTTGTTTTTATGATACGACAAACAATTAAACATGTAATCTTCTATATAGGTATAAATACAGTGTAATATGGGAACTATGCCTCATTTAAGTTCTAACTCCGAATTAACACAATGTCAAAGTACACGTATAACCATAGCACTGAATCTATGTTACGTGTACTAAAGAGGCTGGGATCAGAGCTGGCATGCTAAAATAATTATCAAGTGTAAAAAAAACCTTACATAATAATAAGGTTCTCAAAGAAGTTCTCATACCATGTCATATATGTAGTAATATCTATTTACGCACGAACTATATTTTGTTTGTGTACTTTATACATTATATAAAAGTGCACACATATGTACACAATATATATTAAGTATACGTAAAACAAAACATTTGTTTGCATATGAAGGAAATATATGTAATGTTATCATATATAGACAGGGATCTGGAATATGGAAAGTGGAAAGGACAAAGTTTATATTGAAGTTTCAGCAAAGGATAATAATCAACGTAATTCAATTGCAAGGTCACGTCATATCATATACACACTTATACATACCTAACGCTTCTCCCCTCTCAAAAATAAAAGTCAAACTCTGCCTAAATCCTGCTGCACGAACGACACACTTGAAAACTCAGTCCGGCTGTTACTTCCCTGGAGAAAACACTAAAATCCTGAGAGTGAGCAAAGAATTACGGTAATAAGTTTTTACTTAATTAGTAATAATATTGCTTTTAAATTTTGGAATATTGAATTAATAACACTTTTATCAATTTACTTTACAGCAGAAACCGGCATCAACATGAGTATCGTAGACTTAGATCAGCAGGTAATACTTAAATAAATGAAATTAAAGAGAATCCATAAATGAAAGTAAATAATGTGCACTGTCACTTGTACACACTAATATAGATATAAGATTATGATATACACGAAATTTAATATGAATTCTATAAACAAACTGTTTATATTTGGGAAACTATTGAACTTACCTAATGTAAATTAGAGTATAATGAATTAGCGTCTATAACGGCTTATGCATTAATACTGTGTTTATTTTTTTAGTTTGTCTTCTATGCATCTTATCATCATGACAAGATCAATAAATTAATTCATATCGTGTGCGTCTGGCCGATCCTCTGGTCCGCAATGGTCTTTTGTCAATATGCTCCCTTTGTGGCACCCGACTCCTTGAATAATTTGGTTTCATTTGCTCATCCACTCAACTTGGCTTTCGTCGTTGCACTTTTCTACGCTTCATGCTACATCCTCATGGAACAAAAGTATGAGTTCACATATTATTGGGTCATTTTTATCACGTTGATAAACACAAGAATTTTCAGGGACGTCATAAGCAAGATTTAGGAGCCCATATGTTTTTGTTCCAGAGAGAATTCTTCCTTATTAAAAACAATTATAACGTGCTATTCTATGTGCGTCAATAGGAAGATTCTACTCTTTTATGGGAATTTCACTCCAGAATTTCTGAGAACGCTTTAGCGAATTGATATGATATTATACATGTGATGTATACATTTAAAAAACTATGTTCCGTGATATAAAAGCATTATGATTGTCATGATAAATGTTTTTGTTTTATTTATTTACAGAGCTGGAACCCTTGCCGCCGGGCTGGTCTTCCTTGCCTTGTTTTTCTCCCGGAACTTCTACATGACTGCTGAGGCCAAGTACGGTCATTCCGCTTGGGCCATTGCATTGACCATCCACGTGGTCTGTTGGATCGCACAGGTATGTGACAATTCTATTTAATATACAATTTAATGTTAATATAATATGTATTCTAATATTCTTCATTTTAGCACGCATGAATGTCATCTTGGAAGAATTAAAAATTCAATTTTAACACTTTGGTTTTGTACTCTTATAACAGTTTGTCGGTCATGGAAAATTCGAAGGCAGAGCTCCAGCTTTACTGGACAACCTTGTTCAAGCCTTTTTGTAAGTTAACTAATAAAAAATGTTTAATGAATTAATATTTTATTTTAGCAGTGTTTCCAATATATTAATATGTATTAGGTGATTGTAGATGCTGAAGGCTCTACTAAATGTTGAATATTTTGATAACTTTAATTTCTTGGTTTGACAGAATGGCACCATTGTTCGTTCTTCTCGAAGTCCTGTTCACCTTTGGCTACCGTCAAAAATTCCAAAAAGTCATTTGGAGGAAGGTCGAAGAGGAAATCAAAAGGGTGAAGGCTGCTGCGAAGACTGCCAATAAGAGGAAGTGAGGAACTGAAAATTGATCATTCCAAGTTCCAAGTGTATATGCAGTGATATTGTGTATTTGAAATTATGAAGATAGAATAAAAATTATTATTTAATTATTATTACAGAAGCAAGATATGACGATTGTAATTTTATTATTGCTCGGTCATATTATCCTCCTCGTCATATGTCATTTTCGGGATTACACACAAATCTTATAAACTTATTAATTATATTATGTTCGAGGATATCCTGACTAATCAATTTGATATTTGTACATTCAAAAGATATGTATTGATTATTGATACATTTTATGTATTAATTATTGCTTCACCGGAAAGCCATTCTCCTTGATGACTTGAGTAAGGAATTTGGCTGATGATTTCGGTACTCTAGTTAGGTTTCCATTCTTGTAGTCAATGTAGTGGACACCGTATCTCTGGCTGAAAAAATTATTATTATATTCAATCGAGTGGACATAATTTCAATTATATGTCTGTAGATGTAATCACGACCAAGTTTTCAAATCTCTTGATAATAAAATACTTACGTGTATCCATCAGTCCACTCAAAATTATCAAGCAAACTCCAAGCAGTGTAAGCTTGAACATTGACATTATCAATTTTGACAGCTTTCAGAACCTCATTGATATACAACCTGTAATATTTAACCCTTCCCTGATCGTCGATGCCGTCTGTGTCCTTATCAGCATAGCCACTCTCAGTAATATAAATTGGGGGATTGTTATATTCCGTGGCCATCCAATTTAATAACTTCCGTAACCCCCAAGGAACATAGTGATGCAGACTCGCTTGGAATGGTTCCCAATTGACGTCCTTATAGCTGCCGGTGTCGGAGTCTCCGTCCTGACCCGGGGGTCCGCCTTGCGTTGGGAATACTAAAATGGATGAGTAGTGGTTGAGGCCAAGGAAATCCACAGTGCCTGTTAGGAATTTGCATTACAGCAATACAGTAAATTAAAATTCAATATTGGTAAATTAGTAAAATCATTATTAAAATTTATTATTATTTTTAAATCTATGTAGACTTCGCAAAGAAAAATGCCCATTACCATTAATAGTCTTAGTCCAATAAGCATCAAACGAAGGTAATCTGGATTCACTTAGACCTTCAGCTTTACTCTTTGCATCTACCATCTCTCTCATGATCGGTGGATATTCGCCGCGAAACAAGGGATTAGCGATCCATCCATGCTGTTAATGAAATTAATAATTTAAAGATAATTGAATTAAATGGCAGTTAAAATAATATTTTTTTTTAATATTTGGAGAATTTACACTAAACTTCAGCATTCTATGCATTGCGGCCACGTCCTCAGCATTATTTTCATTCCTTGGTTCGTACCACAAAGAATCCAGCGTAATTCCAACCTTTCCACCTTGCTCCTTCTTGAACTCAGCCTCATAAATTCTGTAGGCCAGGCCATGAGCTTTAATCACATTATGTGCACACTGGTAAGGTCCATCGGCTGGTTGAGCTATTCCTGGAGCATGTGTGCCCCAGCCATAGCCGAACTTGCAGAAGACCCAAACTTCATTAAAAGTGATCCAAGTTTTGACGCGATCTCCAAAGTTCTTGAAGGCAATTCGGGCAAAGTCGGAAAAGTAGTAAGCCAGGTCTTGACTCTGCCAACCTCCTTCGTCTTGCAGGACTTGTGGAAGGTCCCAATGATAGAGTGTGATCATTGGTTCAATTCCGTTTTCCACGAGATCATTTATCAGTCGGTTGTAGTAATCTATCCCATCTTGATTAATTTTGGAGTCTTTGCCAAGGGGAAGGATTCTGGGCCAAGACAGGGAGAAACGGTAGAAGTTGGCCTAATACACAAAAATACAATTGGATATTAAGTTTGGTTTAATAGGTTTGTGGTGAGTATATAAGTTATTAAGTAAAATTATGGTAAATTAACTTATTTGATGCGTAATTATAAGAAATAGAGGCTGTTTAATAACTGTTTACATACGCCGACATTTTTTAATGCCACGACATCGTCATGATAACGATGGTAAGAGTCACTCGCTAAGTCTCCAGTGGCATGGTTGGTTACAACTGAATTTTCCTGGTGGGCGAAGCGATCCCAAATACTTTCGCCTTTTCCTGAAAATTATTTTAGACATTGAAAATCAACAAAATTGAACAATATGACAAGTTTAAGGAATTATCGAATAGTAAATTAACCATTAAATGTGTCTGTGCACATTTACCGCTTTCATTCCAAGCCCCTTCAATTTGATACGAGGCTGTTGCAAATCCCCATTTAAAATCTTCAGGAAAGACATCGTAATAAAAGTCGTCTCTACGTACTTCAGCAGTATTTTGCTTGATGACCACTAATATAATTATTATAATACTAAGGAGCATAAATTTAATGGGATTATACATTGTGACGATAAACGGACTTAATAAAATTTAGAATTTAATTAATAAATTATGAATAATAAACAAAGAAGGTGTGAAACTCTTTTTAACAATCAACTATTTTGCTTAATGGAATTATTCGAAATTGGTTTTCACTTATGACTGTAGCAAATAAAAATGCAAATCAGTTGGGACAACAACCTGTGTGTATCTGACCTAGTAACGAAAGGTAACTTATCAAGTTTGTTACATGCTTTAATTGAATGTAGCATGTGACATAACGATATAAAATGTGATTAGAACTTTTACATATCCAGAAAAACTGATAAGGAGATAATGTACTCTCAAAAATTATAAATACTCACTCGGTATACTTAATTTTTCAGGTGCATATGAATATACCTGTAATGGAGTGGAAATACTGAAAACTTCAGCATTATTATTACGCTTATTAATACTAAACAATGAACGAATGGAATTAATCGCCATAAAAGCCGATAATAAACAAGAAATCAAAATATATTATTAACATCTTCAAGTCATTGACACAATACACAACTTTTGCTCGTTTAATTTTTTCAAATTTTGTAATTCATTTATATATTATACATATGTATATACTGTTATGACTTACTACTATGATTGTAGTATATTATACAATCATATAGCAGTATTAAGACATTGTGATATATTTTAAAACCCAATACTATAATATAATTCGTGGAAATATCAATCTACAACAAGTAAATTAATTGTCCAGGTAAGTATGGTACTAAACATCTTCATAACCATTCCTTTATCGACAAAGTACATGCTGCCCATATTGCAACGAAGGGGGCGTTGACTGTTCAAAAACTTTTTCAATTCTGGAAAAACCCTTCTCCGCTTCCAACTATGTAGCATATCCCCAGAATCTTCATACATATTGGCAAGGCATGTAAAAATTAAAGCCAGATAGAGTACTATAATTAAAGACGCAAACAGGGTGAGACCAGTAATTAGTCCATCCATACGAACAGTGCAGAAAATACAGAAACACAACCAAAATGAGCCGAGCCATTCCAATGCCGGCAGGGTACTGTGAGTAAATAAATGCATTCCCAAGTTAAACATCAAACGTGCTTGGACATAGGTTTTTCTAAACTCCTTAGCTGTTCTCAGGTCCTTTACTGTAGCATAATTATGACGATCAAGACTGGAAATAGTAAACATATATAATTGAAATTTACTAAAACTCTAAATACCCAACTACTAGGATTAAGCTTAGAAATTTCATAAATTTTGCTGCTTAAAATTTTCTCTTACTTCATCTCCCGGATCCAACCCCAAGCCGCAAAAATAAATTCGATCCCAGGTATTCCGGCAATAAACATATGCGAGAAACAGGTACTAAACAGGTAGGCAAAAAATAAAAAATTCAGCGCCCTAACGACGAACGTCGCTGTCCAAGATTTCGTTGTAATTACTGAAGTGAACAAGATCATTTGTTTAGGCATCAACAGAATTACCACGAGAACAAATATTCCCGCTAACGTTAACAATCCAAACAAGCTAGAGACGATCACACCTGCGATGTCTTCAAATATTAGGTGGCCTAGTGACTCTTGGTATTTTTTGATCTTATATTTTGCTGGAATTGTGATACAAACATGTATAGTATAGTACATAGTAATGTTAACATCAGTTATTCAAAAGCATTATGCCTCGTACCTTGAAGGTTTCCTATTAAACGGAAGTACAAGTTGTAGGCATAAGGCATGTCGTACCGCAAACGAATTTCATTTAATTGTAGAACGATTGGAAGCATAAATATTGATGTAAGTAATCCAGATGGTATTAAATGGTAAATGTATTTATTTGATACCGTCATGTAACACACCCAAGCTTGGTACGTCCTGATATATCCCCAAATACAAAAAAAGATGGTGCATAACATATTGAAATACCAGCCAATGATATACTTCCTGTGCACATCAGAGGATAAGGTATTATTTACCGAGTCCAAAGTAAATGGTAAGTATAGGAACACATGGTTCAGCCACAATCCTGAATAGAAAAAACGTCTGGCAAGCGGCCCTAAACCCAACCGAATCATTTTAGTTATCTTGGTTTACCTTTAATTATAATAATATAATCCCTGCAGCGTTGTGAGCATTCTTAATTGAAAATTAATAGATTTCTTAAAATCGTTTGGAAATAAATTGTAGTTAGAATATTCAGAGAACTTAACACTGGAAACTTAAACCAGATATTCAAATACTTTATATAAACTCTGATTTTTATTTTCCTACGGCAAGTATTTTAAAAGAAAGAAAATTTATTGACACTGCTTCCAAACATAATTATTTGCTTGTGAAGGAGCGAACATTGCTGTGAAACATTAAGCTCTTGTAGCTAGTCAGGTACATATAGATACTTGAATTATTTATTTTCATTTGGTGAGTCGAATAACATCGATCCAAATGTAACTGTGTGATATACAGCACCTCCCACATGGTAATGTGCTCAACTACGAATTTATTAATGATTAGGCTTGGCGATGTCGCGATTTTGTCAAAATGTTAAAATTATGAATTCTTTCCAGTGTGCTAGGTATGACAGAACTTTACACCAATGCTTAAATAAATATTTCAATGTGGCGTCAAGCAGATATTTAATACAGATTATGAGGACTTGACGATACTGAAAGCTCTACATATAATTGTGGTTGAGACTTTTAGCTCCACGTTGAATTTAATTAAGAAGCGCGAGTTACTGACTATGTAATGATTTCTACAAATCCAGTGTCTTCTAGTATATCCGTCTGAAATAGCTCGTGTCGAACAACCTTGTGATGAATTTCAGCTGCTCGTCCTTTAATATTAAATAAACTATGGCTACACATGTATAAGTATATTCGATACCTCTAGGTAATAACGGAAGTTCCTCTACTTCTGAACATATTACTTGCTCAGATATTTACACGATACGGAATGTCGCCGTATTTTAGTTGTCATCAACCAAATTGTTTCTGTGAGCTGCGGTGCCTCGTGGTCTTTATTATTTAACTTTTAAACTGTCAACAACAACAGCCGTTGCCACATTATCTCGACAACGAAACTATCAGTTTTACACATATAAAGTGTTTTGCTACATCGATTCTATTTCCATTGAAACTAAGTATCTAATTCTAATCAAAAACACTACACTGGTTTCATAGAGTAAAAATTCAGTTTTTCAAATCAACACATCGAAGTAGTTGTGGATTCCACCAGCACTTGAACCTGCTCCACAGCGTAATTTCCCAAATTTTCCATCACATTTTGAGGTAGTCCCAAGGATTTACTGATTGAGAAGTTGATCCTCTGATCGTTGTTAATACCACCCGCCAGAACTAGTAAGCCTTTAGTTTTCAAAGAATTATAAGAAGGGAGAAATAAATAAAAACAGAGTTAAGAATTTCATGAATATAATAATAAATTACCAATAGGTGGCACTGTACTGTGACATCCAATGTATTCAAGGAATTCTGCGTTTTCAAAATAGGATGGACCAGTAGATACGGGAAAGTTTGAACACGCCATAGATGCGGTGTTGCCCATGGCTACACCAAGTACGATTCTGCGGAGACATATAGGCAAGTATCCACACAGGCGAGTCAAATACAAAACACCAATTGGAGCCGTCGTTCCACGAAGTTTCTTGAGGGTTTTGTCAATTTTCATTAATCGATCTACGGGCGATGCACACTTAATGGGCCACTTTGAGAGAAGCAAGGAACTAAAAATAATTTAATTATGAATTTTCTATTTTAGACAGGAACATTTACTTCACTAATATAATTTTATTAATTAATTAAATATTAAAAATTGCCTGTGACAAATCATCTAAATCGCAAACAAGTGGTGGGAAGCGAAAAATGTAATAATATACTACTGAAATACAGATCTATACAATTAAACTTACAAATGATTAAACAATCCTTGAGGATGGTTTGGCAGTGGGACAGGAAATGCACAAACAAGTTCCTTGGGTACCTCTATACCAGATAATATTAAGGCCTGCTGAATTGCACCAAAAATCGCAGCGTAAATTACTGAAGCATAGCTTACTTTAAAATGGTCTTTAATGTCTTTCACAACTGCGACGTCCAGATATGGACTAAGGCCTACAACGTCCTCTGTAAGTGCAAGAACATTGCGTACTAGTAACTTCGAACTTCCAAATACCATTAATGAAGATTTGATGGTGTCGTACGGAATCTTTGCTAGTAACGCCATCTTTTCCCACACATGTAATTTCCTTTTCCCTCCGTTCATAACTGGTATGGGCATCTTGGTCTGGAAATAGTTTTCAAACAATATCACAGCACTGATGCCATCGCCGAGAACGTGGTCACTTCGCATAATAACAGCAGTCTGATTGCGTCCATCTTCACTGACAATCGGGATTAGTATGAATTGCCATGGACTACGTCTTCTATTAATCCATGGTTGGCGTAGCAACGGCCCAAGCAACTTTCCTAAATCTTTTCTCTGGATTGGTAGTGGTGGTTCGATTTCATTATCATAGTACGTAATATAGTTTTCCAGTTTTAAATCGTCAGCGTCTTTCCAAAATGCCCAGCCCAGAAAGCTCGTCCAAGTTTTCTTATATTTCACAAATGCACGCGTTTCATCATTAGCGTCAAATACATTTTTTTGAAAGGAGGTCCGCATTTTATCCAATGACACTACTCCATCAAGTATCATCGTGTTGACGAGATTGGTTTTGTTAAGTGCAGGGTGATCTCGCAAAGCATACGAAGCGTCCATTTGTGTTACAAACTCTTGCAAGTCCGGCCGAAAAAGTCGGGCTAATGCCCAAACAAGAGCACGAAGCAGTAAAAGGAGTAAAAATATTGGTCCTAAAAATGTCACGGTTATTGGAAGAAGAATCACTAGGCAAGTGATTACAGCCAGTTCCAGTAACAAATTTTTCAAAGTTGACATCATTGTAACTTAATACTGTTGAGATAGATGATTCAATTCCAGCAAAATCTGTACGCAATAGTACCTTTATTTTAAATTACATAAAATGTAAGAACAACAATAAAATACAGAACATTGTTGCTTTCCTTAATTGAAATTCAGAGATAATAACGTATACATTTTGGAAAATGAAACTTCGTGTTGCTGCTGTTTATTAAAATGTTAAACAAAGTTTAAAACCTGAAATAAAATAAAATGAAGAACGGATATCTTACTTACTACTGACGCAATATCACTGTATAATCTTGTTCTGTATAAAATTCTTCGTATTTCTAGAAATGCTTTATTAAAATCTCACGGTAATGACTTTCAGGGTGACCAGGTAACCGGAATGTTCTGTTTATGTAAAATTCCATGCCACGAAAATTCTTCTGCTCGTCAGTTTTGTTTTTCCTTATTTCGACCTAGCAGAGTATATTTAACTATGAAAGTTGCTGATTCTTTCAAAGACGGTTTTTATGTTTTTCTACACATTCTCTCCAGATCTTGATCAAATTACATATCATCGAAGAGATTTGTTTTGTTAAATGCAGGGGAATCTCGCCGTAAGGAAAATCCACAGTGGAGTACATTGTAGTAAAACTAGAAGGCATATAGATACTTAAAATATTATTGTAGGGTTGGGGGGAGAATTACGCCAAGGCAAATGACCACTCTAATTACTCAGTTAACCAATTATTTTAAAAATATAAGTAACTACTACTTTGAAACTCATTGAGTTGTGTCAACTCAAAGTTTGTGAATTCAAACTTGTTTTCAGTGCGTTCTTAAAAATTTCTCCTTTTAAATAAATAACGACGTGTGAATATCCTTGAATTTTGGTAATTCCCCAACTGATGGAAATATGTCTGAAATCAATTGGATAGACTGAAAAATATGTGCAAGGTTTGAGTAGCCATCAAACGAGTTATTTATTTAAAAAACACACTTCCATATTCTGGTTAATCAGTGTCCATTACATAGATAAATTCTTGATATTCCCAGGATGGAATACTTTACATGCATTTAGGCTCTTTGTGAATGTACCCGAGCTTAATTGCACATTGTTCGTACATACGGAGGTGTCAAATAATGTACCACCACAATCGTGTATATCTTTTTATTAAGAATATGCAGATTTAACCTTCATGTATATTAAACATAATTATACATAAGAACACAATTTACATCTCAAACTGTACATACATATGAATTTAATCATGTTTACAAGTTCTTGGATGTTTACACTTCTATATGACACTAAAGTTGGAGGACAGAACATGTTATTCCTGACAAATCTCTAGGAAATTCACTTGGTATAACTTTCACGAACAACAATAATTTTTTCGATGTATGTTTTCCCATTATTTGGATGAAATATTCCCATGATTTTAACTAGATTACTTAACTTGGATTAACTTAAAAATTGACATTATTACTTTTATAGTGAGTATATTAAGTATATAATTTAGCACAGTAGATAATTCATGATCATTTGTTTCTAGCGTATATATTTTACTTTAAATTAATAGAATGACAGCAGTACTCAAAACTCTGCGAGAAATTTTAAACGTTGTAGTGACTTTGTCAGTTGCATATTCAGCAATAATAATAATAATTCCAATTTTTATCTTAAACATCTTCGTACGTTTCGTAGTTTGGATTTTGGCGCGTTTTTTGCGTCCAGATCTCCATGATTTTGTAACTAATGAGCATTCTTCATATGCCTTTGAGAGCTCTAGCGGAGCAAGATTAAATGTTGTAGCTGGTCCAGTTTTTGAAGGAGATGTATCCTTAGAATCGTTGAAAATAGCAGCACAAAAGAATGTTTTTGAAGCTGACAAATCTGGAGAGTATTCTGGGCTCAAAAGAACCTGGACGAGTTTTATGGGATGGGCATTTTGGAAAGTTGACAGAGAATTTGATTTAAAAAACCACATTAGGAATTATGATAAAGAAGAAAATGAGAAACCTTATCGCTACAGGGAAGAATTAGGGCAGCTCATCGGCAGAATTATACAAGCTCCATGGAATAAAGATCGAAGCCCTTGGGAAATCGTAAGAATTCCTATGAAAAATCAAAATGGCTGCACCTTTACAACTTGTGCCATGAGGTGGGATCATGTTTTGGGAGATGGATACAGCGTCGTCGGGTTTTTGTCCAAATTATTAAAAACTAAGTTTCCGATGCCAAATCCTAAATTCGGGAAAATTAATTTAAATACTATGGAAAGACTTGCGCTTCTCCCGAAGATACTATATGATACAGTAGAAGCTAACTCAAGCCTAATTTTCGGGGGTGGGACGCTACCACAAAAGAAGGAGATGACTTTAGAGAACGTAGTGAGCTTAAGTCCGATGGTAAATGTTGAAATGATTAAGAAAATTAAAAATCATTTTCAAGTCAACTATGCTGCTGTGTTGTATGCAGCTATATTCGGAGCTTTGCAGCATGCGCTTCAAGTTTCCCAGCAAGAGATTCCAGATGAGCTCGTCTGCGCTTTTACTGCGCCAAGATTGAAACCTCCGCGAGGAATGGGCTTTAGTGCGTAAGAACATCTATTATTGTAATTTTTTCGCTGTAATTTTTGTACTCCTACAATAGACTAGAAGTACCCATTCGTTTTATTTGCGATTTAGTATTTATTTAATATTGTTATTAAACGATTGTTGAAGGACTGTACTCTTGTCGAAATTTCCAATTAAAAACGATTGTCCTATCCGTCGGCTAATGAAGATTCAGGAAAAATTTCAAAAGGTCGGGAGCTCTACAGCAGGATTAGGTGCCGCCTACGTTGCAAATGTTTTTGGTTACTTTCCCATGTTCGTCCGGAAGATTCTAACCGAATGGACTTTGAACAGCAATTTGGCCGTTGTTTGCTCAAACTTCCCCGTGTCACTTGGTCCTTCTTATTTTCAAGGATGTCCCATGGAGGAGGTTTTATTCAATTTTAGTACTGTTCCACCTGCTGGTAAATAAGTTAAACTTTAAAATTAATATTTTGTATGTATCTCAAGCAAATTGGTTATGAATATTTAATTCAGTTCCATGCTCTTATTATTAATATACACATATGCTATAACCAGGTATATTCATAATAACCGGCGGAGTAAATAACAAACAAGGGATCAATGTAACTATGAACAAAACCCTGTTGTTGAGTTCGGAAGCCATGGAATGCTTCGGGTTGTATGTGGATGCGGAATTGCGGATACTAATGGATTCTGCTATTGCTACATGAAGTAAAAGAGTGGTGAATGGTAAAAATTTTTAATGGCTATTCTTTGCAAATATTAAAATTAATAACACAATACATATCGAGGGTTAAGAGGCAAATATGACCACATTGCCTTAAGCTAAAAAGTAAAAATGACCGCTGGTTTTTTGGCGAATTGAGATGCAAAAATGAACATTTGCCAATTGTATAC
>JAQGAK010001707.1:0-27742 GCA_034696945.1 Lipothrix lubbocki | reverse complement strand
CTTTCTAATGAGGTAAAAGTTTCTTTAATAATTTACATCAACATGGAATGCCTACCTCGATCCGCAGATACCTACCCCACAAGAAGTTCTCACAGATCTTCCTGAGAAGAAATTCGAAAATTTCCGCCTCCACAACATTTGTCATCTGGAGATGTTTTTTTGAATTTTGTGATTTGTGATTGGACCAAAATTGACTGAACTGTATTTAGGCTTCTTCTTCTTCCCTTCATTTATTATTTATATTCTTTTTTCCTTCCACATTGAATTCATTTTTCGCTGAAATCGAAAGTTGTAATAATTAATTGACATTATTATTGGTATTTGTAATTAATATTTTTTTATAAAATAATTTTAAAACACATTTTGTGTCACATATGCAAAAGTAACTTAACTTAAATTAAATTGTGTAAAAGTGCATTGTTGACAACTTCATCTTCTAATTTTTAATAAATTGCATTTTGGAGAAAAATATTTATTTATTTTTAGTATTTACGTTTTAATGCGCAATATTGTTTTTCTAAAAGTATTTATTTATTTCAAATATTAACATTAAAGATATAGTGTTTTTCAAAAAATATTTACTTCAAAAGTTATATTTACAATATTGAATATATTGAGGTTTAGAAAATATACATTTCAAAGTATTTACATAATAATAATTATTATAAATATTTAAATTACAATTATTTTGAAAATTCAGAAGTTCAAGAATTTTATTTCAATTATTTGTGCGTTATATCTGTATTATTTATTTCTTTGTCCAACATAAACATGAACTTTAAATGTTAAATGTTCAGTATTTATTATCTTGTTATTAATTAAATTGTGGTATCAGTATTCATTATCATATTTAGATATTTTAGTTTAAACCAGCAGCAGTTCATTTTGTATTTAAATGGTCACTTTTGGGACCACAAAAGTTTGTCTCAAGCCGTCGTACTTTACAAATTAGGTACGTCAATTGAGTCTATAATGTTGACCTGACCTTTAATATATAATCTTGTTTACTTCTATTGTTGACATTGCGTCCTTCATTATTATATTATTATAGTACTATGCTCATTAGGACTGCTTGAGTTTTCGTATTTTGTTTGGCCAGCGGTTTGTATGTCGTTTTACTTGTATACTATAATACTTGTGTATTTACTTGGTATTTTTGACATTTAATACATATAGTTGGTTGTTGTCAATTGTCAAGCCTGCTATAATACAATTTGCTGCTTCTTAATAGTGGATTGCTTTGGCAGAAATCTGTATGGAGTTTCTGGGGATTGTAGACTCTTTCATCTATTCATTAAAATAATTTCTGTTTTTGTCTGACTGATGACAATAAATATATTATGCTTATATGTACATATATATGTCATCCTGTGGACAAACTGTTATTGTTGGAGATTATGGGGATAATTGAATAATGGAATTATGCTGTATGGTCGTGTTTACTCTGTAGTTAAAGTTAAACGTATATTTCATTAAGGGGATTTCATGGGGAGATAACACGCGGTCAAGTATGTAAAAATCTTTGTGTAAATTATATATTATTGTGTAGAGAGCAAAGTCTTGGACAATGTTCAGAATTCAAGATTATAAATGCATAAAATATACAGTTGTCATATAATTGTCATAAAATACTTCGTAATTTTGATTTTATTAGTGTGGTAAATGCATTAATAGCATGTGTACTAATAATAAGTACGTAAAAAGCTATATTACTAAACTGGGGACCTGGACTTAATTGTGGAACTCTTGTATTAATCAAGCTTGGTCTCCAGTAATTATTTTATTATTGCATATATTATACAACGCCGATATGATTGTTTTTATATCATATCGTTCATTTTATTAGATTGAAGTATTATTGGAAGACTAATTTATTATTATCATAGAAGATACTTGATACACCAGAACTGTTCACACTCATTGTCCTGCTGGCTGACGGCTGAGATGACACTGGTTCAGCTCATATAAATAAAGACCATATATATGTATTAGTAATGCAAGTTGTATTATATAATGCGGATTTTGAGGATAATATGCATCATAGATTACTTTATAGTTCTGACAGCATGTCTCCTACAAGTGTTTACTTATACTTATTATATTATTACACAGCAAATCCTGGGCCCGGTCGAAGTAGATCTGTCCTTGAACTCTCAGTTTTTAAGCTGTCGATTTCTCTTTTATATGGTAATGTATACTAACTAACCAGTATGTATGTACTGTACAGTAAGGCTTCCAGTCATCACAACACGCATAATTTAATGTTCGATTGAAACAAAATGCATTGAATGAAGTTTCAGTCCGCTTCTTGGCAAAGCAGTTTCGTCGGCTCGGCAGGGATGGGATACTTTACTTCATTTATAGTGGATATAGAATAGCCGGGGAGAAATGAGAAAAATTAATAGAGATTAGATCATCAAATGAGATGCTGCATGTTGTTTTTTTTAATGCAGTGCTTGCTCTCCTTGACAATCGGCTTCTCCAGCGAGATAACTATATACATTACTGACGATAATGCATTAACTTTGTTGTATGTATTTGGAGCTTATGAAGTTGTATTTTACGTGGTTACCGAAAGCTTACCCCATAGATAGAGCATGTTGTGGAGTGACTCCTTATAGGCATGCATACATACTTTAGATGTGGATGAAAGTTACAGGTGTCAAGTTGTGCCTTGTAATGGAAAATTTGTGCTGGAATCAGATACTTTTATATATGCATTTTAAAGCTTTTATCACCACTAAGTGCTTTAGATTGGAAAGTGGCACACAGCAGGATGGTATATTATAGAGTTTCCTCCAGCAAAAGTTTTATGTCAGCTTGTAACTGTAATCCTTATCTACAGAAAATAAGCGTCTGTTGTTTGATCTTGTACGATCTGCTATTACTGGATGTTATGTCAATTGGATTTATATATATATATGGACAAGCACGTGCATATGTCGGTCATGCCATTTTATTAATCACAGTAAATGTCTCAAATGCTTTTATCATCTTGTCAGTATAGGCTAAAAACATCAATTTGTTTTAGTTAACTATGATCAATGTCTGTCGTGTGTTCTATTAGGGTGAAGTCGAAGTTGCTGAGGGGTCTGTTGTTGCACTATATCAATCTATTCAAGTGAGAAAGTCACTTTCAGTTCACGTCCGAAAGTCTTTCAACGCTCAAGACCTCCATAACGTCCTATAGTGGTCCACATATATACTACTGTTTCCAGCGGAACAAGGTTACTTTATATTCTAATTTGTATAGTAGAACAGTATTAATACGATGCTTTAGTTGTAGTTACTGTAACAGGCAAGATAATATTTTGTTTTTGTGTTTGCAGAAAAATATAAAGATGCGTCTACTAATTTTGGATGATGCTGACAAAGTTGTGGAATGGGCAGCCAAGTACGTCGCCAAGAGAATTCGGGACTTTCGTCCATCAGCTGACAGATATTTTGTTCTAGGACTCCCGACCGGTAAAAATATTTACTGAAATGTATAAATATGTGTGTCAAAGTATTACGTATAGTGTAGTCCCTGCTGTAGGTAGAAACTAACCTTTGACTCGTACGAAACGGACGGTTTCAAAAATAACTTGGTAACATTTTTGTAAGTAGTGTCATTTTATGAAGTGTTCGTTCAATTTATTTATAGTCCCCAAACGTTTGTTGACGTTGACTACGATCCAACATCCAACAAACGGGTTAGCCTAAATACTTAACTATTAAATACCTACTTGATTTTCTCTATTTCCCCCATTATTATATCCCTCATAGGTTTCGGGTTTATCAAAGAGCCGAAGAGAGAGAGAGAGAGAAGTCTGGTTGCTGTTTATCGGTTTGAGCACTCATATTCATATCGGCCTAATGAAACATGTATTTTTGTAACAGGTGGGACTCCGTTGGGCATGTACAAAGAGTTGATAAAATTGCACGTCCAGGGTAAAGTGTCATTCAAGTATGTCAAGACCTTCAACATGGATGAATACGTTGGTAAGTATTGTAAAACAAGACTTTATTAATTGACCTAAAATGTCATGTATTCTGCAGCTGGTGTTCGTAAATTTATTGAGATATCGTATGCTTCGAATCCTTGCTCACATATACAAGAAAATGTCTAGAATAGTGTAATGAATCAATCTAGAATACACAGATCTCATAACAACTGGTTATTCTCAGTTTATATTTTGTAATTACTTGCTTGTCGAAAATACACATATACCAACACAATTTTATTGAGAGAACGATATTGTGAGTTCCAGTTAGGCGTATGAATATATCTATTTAATTAAATGTTTTTCCACTTACTTTGTTTTGCCCTTGTTTGAGAACAAATACATTAATTATGGTTTGCGAGAGACTAAATGTTTGGGTATCCTCCTAATCTATGTATGTATTTGATGTGTTATAGGTCTTCCTCGGGAGCATCCAGAGAGCTATCATCATTATATGTGGTCCAATTTTTTCAAGCACATAGATATTCAACCTCAGAATGTTCACATTTTGAATGGAAATGCTACTGATCTTCAAGTTGAATGTGAAAAATACGAGGCTGAAATAGCAGCGGCCGGTGGGGTGGAACTTTTTGTTGGAGGGATTGGGCCTGACGGACATGTAGCTTTCAATGAACCCGGGTCATCTTTGGTGTCTCGAACCAGAGTTAAGACTCTGAATCATGACACTATTATGGCTAATGCTAGATTCTTTGATAATGACATCAGTAAGGTCCCGCAACAAGCCCTTACTGTTGGCGTTGGTACAGTGATGGATGCCCGTGAAGTGATGATTCTCATCACTGGTGCTCATAAATCTCTAGCTCTCTACAAAGCCATTGAAGAAGGGATCAATCACATGTGGACAATTTCTGCTTTCCAGCAACACCCGAAAACAATCATGATTTGTGATGAGGATGCCACTTTGGAATTGAAAGTCAAAACTGTTAAATACTTCAAGGTAATAATAGTATTATTCACTGCAGTCTTAGTGGCATATGTATTTCAAGTTACTCTTTCATTAAATCATGCTTTCTCTTGATCACGCAAAAACTTTAGGGACTTTATGGTGTCCATATAAAACTAATAGAAGATGACTAAGGACAGTCTTTCCTAAGTCCACAACAAGGTTACTATGAAACAAGTTGTATATTATTGTGAAATGCTGAAGAATGAGCGTATTCACTAAAATTCCTCACTTTGTTATAAGCGTGGTATTTTTTTATTGAATTGCGAAAATGTTTTATACACTTACGATTACGAGTAGAAATAATAATTTAACAACATTATTAGTTCACAAAATCTAAAGAAGCAACTGTGTGTTTCAAGTTTTCAGTAACGTGTACCGCATGGTTATTATTTTGGCTGATTTGCTTTTTTCTAATGTTTTTATGGTGCAGATAACGAAGGATTAACAATATAGTAATATTATTTAATAGCAACCATAAAGTTAAGCTAGTTACAAACGGGGAGTGATCGCATCCAAAAAATTCCATGTCTTTATTCTTAGTGGAATCATAAAGCTGGAATTATTATTGTTGTTTGTAGTTTTTTTGGCTGCGAGTGATACCCTGTAATTTGTCATCTATTAATTAGGCAGCTCAATATTACTACAAATTATAAACTGTTACTCCATTGCTACAGTGCTGAGATTTCAATACCTATACGAAGACTTATTATATGCATCGTATAATAATATATTGTAAACTAAATGTAATGATGTTGCTTAATTTCAGAATTTATGGGGAGTGCACAGCAAACTTATTGATGATCCTGTTGGAGTTTGATTGCCAGGATGCTCAGAAACAATTACCTATCCAACCAACGTGCACTTACAGAGATAGCGGAATGTAGAACTTAAGTTTCATCTGAAGATATGAATTTAAGACTGTCGGACCGGTTTTTTAAACATACGTACACTAAAGTCGTGACAAATTTTACAGAAATTTTGACCTCATTTATATAACATGTCATATACAATGTATGGCTTTGATAATAACGAGCTATATTTGGTTGTACTCAACATGAAACAGAAATAAAATCTTGAGAATAGTTCTATGCACATGTTAAACAACGTATATAAACTAAACTTATCTTTCACTACCAACAACGGTTTGCCTAGCTTATATGTAACGCTTGCAGTTCCATGTTTGAAGTTGTTGTTTAGTTTCAATGCATTAATTGACATGTAAATTAGATAATGTAATACAAGCTAATAATTATCAAGCTAAAATGCAAGCATTAAGAAGAGATGGCAAAAATGCGCTTCTTGTAACGAGGTAGAGACTTGCTGAAGCATGTGTTCTCAAACTTATTATCTACTACTACTACTATACTACAAATATATATTACAGCTGCAATTAAGTACGATAGTCAGTGGAATTTTAGGAAGAAACTGTAGCGTCTTATGAACAACATTATTGACCCAAGAGTCGACAAACTGGATTAGAATTTCAATGTAAATGTATTCATGTCACTGAAAAGTACTGCAGAAAATTATAATTATTACTGCAGACCTAATATTTGTTCTTAAATCGAAAGTACATATATAACACAGCAGAACGAAATTGATGGAAAATCTTGACTTTCAAATAAAAACGGATAGTTCCGGTTTTAGTTTACAGAAAAACATTATGTACTAGTGTTACTTCAGAAAAAGTTCATATGTAGCAAAGGAGTGTACACATACATAGCTCAGTCCATGTAATATCGTGAACTTAGTAACTATATATTTCATTTTATTTTGCCATTACTAGTAAAAAAAATTAAGAAATAAACAAATCTACCCACACTAAAACTTCAAGTTAACAGATTAATGAACGTTACATTCAAGGAATACATTACTACAATGAACAGCTTTCCTGATAATCAACTTATGTTATGGGCGAACATAATATGTAGTACCGAACCGACGAATTAAATTGCAAACAGCCTGAGAGTAAAATTTACATACACCGCCCATTAATTGTTGGGGAAACAAGTGAAATTAATCTATATGCACACTTTTACAAGAAAAAAAACTTAGGTTCCTAATATTTCAGTCACATTGCAGTAAATTCTTTAGTAAAACAATATAATTCAATACACGGAAGTTCTACGACAAATATTTTAACTAATAATAAAATTTTACAAACGAAACCAATACGCATGGGAATGACCACCCATTTTTTGTATATTCCTGACTGAAGCATAGTACATTCATTTGAAACCATTTTGAAAGGACTTTCCTGAGATAATTACAAATACTTGCTATTATAACAGTTTTATAAGAAATTCAGTGATCAAACACGCACCAACTTATATCATTCTATTTCTATATGACATGTGTGAAGGAATATAATTGTCATCAAAATCAGTCCTATCTATACAAATTAGGATAGTTAGTGTTTATCACATCTACCAAACAATTTCTTCGATAAACCAATACGTTTTCTATAGATGGAAGCTATCAAAGCTTCAAATGCATAAATACTACATATGACATGACAGGTCACGTTATGATAATGCATCCAGGTATTATCATTTCATTTTCCCAATTAAATACCAGCAAATTGTTAACATATATTTTACAACTTTAAATTTTGTTCAGCCAGTCTCCGAGTAAGGCTACAGGGGTATGCAATGATTAATTTACACTGGAGTGGGTACATTCTTAATTATATATACACAAGGTCTACATAAATTGATTTACTATGGGTGGACTAATTAAAATATACCAGAACAGATACATATATATAACAATACACGCTCAACCTCGTTAGAAAAATGATGTCTCTACATGTATAGAATATCATTTAAACACTTGATCTGTATAAAATTTAACTTCAAAAAACGAAACTACCTTTGTGCTTATTTGGAAAGCTATAACAAAAGATAAGCCACCATGCACAAAATCATTTAGGCTGAACCTCTTACAATTCCTAGCACGAGCGATAACCTCCGCTCGTCAGGCTATTTTTGAAAAGTATGCTTTTAATTACGTAGCCAGTATTTTCTGACAGCTGTAGGTATACACCTACTTTAGACGTTTAATGTAATGATAATTATTAGATGAGCCGTACAACAAAACCAATTTTTATTCTACTGTTACACATTAAGTCAGTTTACACTATTCGAAAGTAGTAATATTAGGAGCGTATATATGAAATTAAGAGTCGTAGTTAAGTATTTTTTGGATATTGTTATTAAATTTACTCAACATCCATATTTTCAGGACTTTCTGCTTGCTTACCTCCGTTGTTGGTCTGACTGGATGAATTTACTTCAGCCTTATTAGGTTGAGATTGTTTGGGGGGTTCTACAACAGGCTTTTTCTTATAAATGATGGGATTAAATCGGGATTCCGTTACCTTCACTTGGTTCTGTATTTCAGCCACTTTAACTTTCGGGGCAACATGTTTCTTGTTGTCCCTTAAGGCATGTCGGGCAGATTCCAGCCATTTCTCTGCTTCTTGAATGGCTTTTGTGAGCTCTTCTACCTCCTTAGGCTCCAAATGATCATACGTAACTTCTCCATTCGATCGACTCCATATAACCTTGTGTCCTTTTTGAATTACCCTTTCTAACTCTTGTATAGCTCGAGGTCGTTCAAGATCTTCTCTCATTAAATCTTTGATTGGTTCGCCAATTTTCTGAAAGTCACAACAGGAATTTCGTAAATAAGTATAAAAGCTTTCCTGTTGAAAACGTGCAATCAGGAACACATTTATAATCTGCAAAAGAATTTCGAACTTACCTTCAGGTCTTCTAAATGCTGGCAGTAAACTTTCTTCTGCTGATTTTCTCCATCATCATATAACCAATTTTCCAGTTCTGATAGTTTTTGAGTAAAGTCGTGCTTGAAATTTTCTTCAGCATATTCACTTAGTTCCTCTTCCAGTTTGCTTCTCATTTCATAAATATATTCTTCAAGTGCATTTTTCGCATCAATACGCTCTTTCTCGAATTGATCTTCGGCAACCATCTTAGCTTCATCTTCAATGAAAAGATTCAAGTCTTCTCGTCCCAACCCAAAAATTTTGCGTTCATAGGGTAAGTCTATATTTTTACCAATGGTTTTCTTAACTTTGACGGTTTTCTTGTCCTTATCAGCTTCTTTATCAGCAGACGACTCTGCTTCTGTTGGAACGGACTCTTGCGACTTCGCTTCATCCCCATTTTCTGGTTTAACAGCGTTGTCGCTTTGAGGCACATCATTACTTTCAGTTTCCATAGGTTGTTCCACCTCAACCTCAGACTTTTGAACCCAGGTGGCTCCTTCAATGACGAAACAGCCATGAATATTGATCCTTGCTTTTATCTGAACCTTGATTGCCTCTCCCTCTGGACTTGGCTTAATGTTCAAGAACTTGAAGATTCCAATAATCTGGGTCGGAAACGGAACTTCGTTTATATACTGGGCTCTAATTTGGAAAGGCTCTTTTCTATAAAAAGTCAATTTTCTTGAGAAGGGCACTGGATGGTACCTTGGAAAAACTTCCATGACTCCGTCACTGTTGTCCTTTTCGCTATAGACAACATTAACACCATAATGATGCACGTCGGTAATGTTGATGTCCTTCACCTTGAAATTCGGAGAGAGCATGGCGCATTGTAATGCACACCCTCGAGCTACTGCCTCATCTTGGTTCAATGTTGTAGATGGTGTCTTTCCAAACACTTTCTCGATTAATAATTTAATGGCAGGAATTCGTGTCGATCCCCCAACAATTTCAACAGCAACGATGCTGTCAGCAGTTAGTCCTGAGTCAACTAAACACTTTTTCATAGTTGCTTCGGCTCGCGCAAATAACGGTGCACACAGACCTTCGAAATCACCCCTCTGCATACTTGAAGAAACATCCTTTTCATTTACGAAACATTCGATACCAATAGGTAATTTTGTGGAATTTGCTGACATTTGTTTTTTCAGTTTTTCAACTTCCCCTAAAAGGCGAACGTATGCCTTGGGATGGTTTTTAACTTCAATGTTATATTTTCCACGGAATTCGTCACAAAAGTAATTCGCAATCGCTTCATCGAAATCCCGTCCTCCAAGCTCGGGGTCGGAGCAAGTGGCAAGCATCTGTGAAAACATAATATGGAGTAAACTTATAGCTTGTACTATCTTGTATGTACACATATCCTACAAATAAAATGCCTTCTTTGTCAAATTTACCTTCAGTTTACCCTTGTTGAATGCACAAGCAAATACTTGAAAACCGGAGTGACCACAGTCAACAAACACAACATTACGTGAAGGCTCCTCTACAGCTGGAATAATATCTTGCTTATACATCCCGTAATTTAACGCTGTAGCAGCAGTATCATTCATGAGACGAAGCACATTCAAACCAGACATTTGAGCAGCATCAAGCAATGAGCAGCGTTCCGAGTCGGTGAAATAAGCTGGACACTGTAAACAAAACAATGAATTAATAATGGTATAAGGGTTTCAAAACGTAATTAAATATGTATTTCCATTTTTGTTAGAAGTGTGTGACATACGGAGATAACACAATCGCTGACTTTCTGGCCTAAAGCAGTCTCCGACGTATGCTTCAGTTTCGTGAACAGCATTGCTGTGGCTTGTTCTGGAGTGAAAAATTTGTTTTCGTTGAGGTAGTCGACCCGGAAACCAACTCTACCCGAATCATTACTACACACAGTGAAAGGACATCGTGCCGCTTCACGCTCAACCACTGGATCCGCAAAATTTCTCCCAATGAACCGCTTGAAGCCGAAAAGTGTGTTCTTCAAATTTGCGACCATTTGATTCTTTGCAGCAGTTCCCAGTATTCGAGAACGGTCGCCGAAAGCCACACAAGACCTAGGAATTCATATAAAATTTTTTAGAAAATTGGTATACCCTCATCAAAGATCATTCCATCGTTACACATTTGCTACCAACAATATATCACGTTAAGAATCTACTGTATATGTTAATATACAGATTCATCTTTCTAAACAAAATACCCAGCTAAATCATAATACGACGTTGACTCATACAATCTGTACTTTATCCTCCCATTCCTCTACAATGCTTCCTGCAAGCCCAGCACTTCTGTAAACTACTCTTATCCAACACAACACGCACTTGCTGAACCTAGCTGAACTTGAAAACACCTACAAAAATGACAAGTCAATCCGATATCTCCATGTATATATTATGCTGTACATTATGCTTACTCATTGAGACTGCGGGCCACGTGGGTGCAAGTCTTAAACTATTTTTACATTTTTCCCAATAAAAACAAAGCTCGCAATGTTTAACAACGGCAGCTATACGTGCTATATAAGTTAATCTGAACTTAACAATCAAATCCGTTCTCCTTTAATACGAACTCCCTCAATCTAAAAACTAAAACGAAACGTACGTATTAGCACTATACTACCACGTAAGTCCTCTCATAAATCATTAATGCACAGTTAGTTTTTCAGCACATGTTTTAATGCAGTTTCCCTATACTTATATATAATTATATTACAGACCGAAATAGTAACGACAGGCAGACTAATAATCAGCAGAAGGCGTATTATTATAACTTCCAAGTTAATACTCTTCAGTAGTCGGACTACCCGGACCGGAGGAAGATTGCTGTTAATTCTATACCTATATACACCAATCATAATACACCAAACTGTCACAAAAATAGATTCGCCCGATTGAAAAAAATAATTTAACCACAATCCACTTATCATAATAGTAAATTTGTAACTTAAAACGACATTAATATTAAAGCAAAAGAAATTTCTTACGGGGTTGCACGTAGACTGTAGTCATTATCGATAGTTTCAATGCCACCGGTTCTTGCTACCGCAACGTAACAAGTATCATTGCCGAAATCTATTCCAATCACCGACATTATACCTCTTTTAATATTTTTTTCAAGGGGAAAGTTGCAATATTTGAAAATGTAAAGTTAAATTTTCAAAAGCACGGAACAATGCTGGAGGTTTGTTGTATAACACAGAAAAGCGGAATGGCAATTGTAATTTAGAAAAGAATTTCAAATGTGTCTTGAATTATGTTATTATAACCAGAGGATCACAGAACAGAAGAGGATGATCGGAAGAGTTTCAAATGGAATCACACACACACACTTGATCAGAGTTTTTGAGAGAAAGAAGAAATATCGTGCGGAGGAGTAGTTTATAGGATTGCAGTCCGTAGTGTAGACTTGGGAAGAATGAACCGACGATCAGAGTGAGAGAGAGAGAGAAAAAAAGAGAGAGAGAGAGAGAGCTCAGCCACATGCAGCCGCTCACTCATTCAATGCTTTTTCCTATATGACTTATTATTAAGCAATGCTTTAGCATTGGGAATTGGAAATGTGGACTTTTGCGGCACACACGCAAGACACGAGCAATAGTTTCATTTTAACAGCATTGCATTGCACTGCACAGCACACAGAAGGCATTTCAACCTCTCGTCACTTCACCAATGTAGGAGAACCTTCCCGAACCGTATAGGTTAGAATTTTCTGGAAATTCAGCCTATACCGTCTCACATACTAGACAGGTTGATGGTGGGAAGTTTGTATTTTTTATGCCGCACACGTCAACTTTCCGCTTTTTCAAACCTTTTTCTGCCATGCGCAGTCATGCATCAACTATTGTTCGACCGTTCAATATTGCTTCATCTTCTATTATTAATTATATTATTAATTAATTATTGCTAAATGCCAGTATTATTTTAAAATAATACGCGGACATTTTTAACTTTTCGTTCGAACATGTTTGTAATTTTTTTTTAATTCAAAATATTGTTTTATTCGTTGTCATTTTTTATATTTATTTTAATTACTCTCTGTATTTTTCCTAATTTATTTTTATTTGATTTTTTGTGATTACTTAGGTATTAAGTATTATTTTTCGATTTACATATTTGTCATGTACTATACTAGTATGTTTTTTTTACTGTTTATACTCGTTTTACTGTTATTATTTTAATTATATATTTTTATATTTTATTACGTTGTGAATATTTGATTTTCCAATTTACTATTTTAGTACATATTTTCATGTATTTTTTAAACTATTTTCGAAGTTTTTATTATAATATTTTTGTAAAGATGCTTTTATATCAAATATATAGTAGATATGATTTTATCTTTTATTTAATATTATAAATTATATAATTTGTTCATGTTTATGTATATGTTTACTATGTAGTAATTGTAATATTGTATAAAATTGTTTTACAATTTTTTACAGTAAATACTATACTATTTCTCAAATGCTCTCGTATCTCATTTTTAGCGCTCAGGCGCTCCAAGAATACATCCACAGTAAAAAATGGATTCAATTTTTTTAATTTTGATTTTCTTTATTGCTTATATTGTCTGTCCATATTGTTCTAATGAATGAATGTATTTATTAGTTTTATTTAACTATTTGTATCATTATTGTACAAATCTTAGTACACAATTACACATAGTTTTTGTTTTAATGGGTCGCGCTTTTAGAGCACAAAAAAATACTAATACATTGTAGGAAATTGTGTTATCAGCTAAAAAGTTATGCAAGTTTTTCTAAATTATATTTTATTTAAATTTCACGCATTCATTATTGCATTGTCAGTATGTTGTCATGATTTTTCCAGACGAATCAAAATCGTCAAAATGGAAATGAAATGCGAAGAATATAAAATAAAATAGCCGCGCAAAGACATTAAAACGTTTGCTTAATTATTGAGCATTCGTAGCAGACGAGCAGGCAAAGAACGTTTGATGATACTAAGTATGAAGATACTATCAGTATACGACTGAAAGTACGAGCAGAGTTTACATAATCAGAATCAGAATTCCGAATATTGACGACAACGATGCGTCAAATTCGAATTAGAACTGGGAGCTCAAAATCGGAAACCAAAATAATTGGTGGTTACCCGCTACGCTTTGAGATGATTTACCCGGTTTGGTTGCGAAGGGTATAGTATGTGTATACATAGCAATATAGCATACATTAGAAGAAAATTTTTAAAGCGTAAACTTTTCATTAAATCTACAAGATATTTTATCCGAACAGCCCGAGTATCTGTAACTTCGTAATCGTCGCCCCTACGATAATATCGTGGAAGAAATTAAAATTCTAGTATATATATTGGAAAATATCTTAATGTTTCCAACACAAATCATTCCTGTCATGTTTGATTTATTGTATTGCCGGGTGCTAAGAATCCGGGTAACTCAGAAATTCGTATTAACTTATGCTTACTCCTTTTGCTTGCCTGATTGATTATTCAGCTGTTGAAACTACTCTCACTCCAACTACATACTAATTTATAAACTATACAATTTTTTTACATTTTATTATAGTAGTTTTGTCATGATGTTTTGTTGTTGGGGCGATATGGGAATCGCTGATACCAAACCTACTTACATAAGTACTTTCTTACGACTACGGTATACTGTATACTGCAGTACTTTGAAGCTATTTACTAAAAAAAGCTTTGAAGAAAAGACTAAAAGTACTTTGAAAAATTAATTTAAAATGATTACTGAAAGTAAATGTTTTGTAGAAACAGCAATGTAGGTATACAGATATACGAGCAAAATCATGAGAGCATTTGCGTCTGTACTAATAGCGCGTTCGAGCGATTTTTTTGTGTGGTGCTCTTGCCATTTTGCAAAACAAGAAAATGTATGGGATAATAATATAATCCTTCGTCATTGCTCTATTTTTCTGTTATTTTTCCTTTATTAAATTACATATTTTGGATGTTCACATTTCTTGGATTGGCTCGCCTTACATTTATAGCAGCGTGCATGTGCATTGATTGTGGATTATACTCATAAAATGGAGTCATGGCCATGGCCACTTGGCCACCATCTAGTCACTTGAATGTCATCTAAATTATGGCAGGTCTGAAATGAAAACTTTGATTTTTCTCACTTGTGGTGTGTATTCCTTCTTTTTACGCTATCTACAAGACAAGTGTAGGTATGATTTAATAACTCAAACTCAATGACATTAGTCTAGGTAGATTTGAGTCTGTGACCAGACGTTGCAATGTGTCTACAGAATTATTCTTTAATACTGCCAAAAGCAAGCTGTACAACGTTTCAAACTGCCAATGTAAAGTCGCCACTTCACGTTTACATACATACAGTTAGTCATCATATTCCCATATTTGACGAGTATTTTGTAAATGGAAGTAAATTGACCATGTGGCGCAAGTTATTATATGAGATTCTCATAATGACATCACAGCGCTTTAAAGTGACTAATCCGCGGATGCTCCTGAACTGAATGATGATGCCCAAACGTCGTGCACACACACGAGTACAAGCGTGTGAATCCTTAAATGCTTTCGTCAACCTGTAATAAGGCTGTGTATGTTATAACACTTGTTTCGTGTTGTTCTGCCAACTTTCTCGTTGTTGGAGATAACATAAACATTTATTATACGTATTATTACATAAACACACGTTTAACAGGGTTTTCATGGAGAACTTGCCAAGCTCAGGCAGTCATGCAGCATTTTGTGACGAAGAAGGAATGAACATGTCTTCCCTCATAGTCATGCTGGACAACTGTTCTGCAGTTATCCCATTGTTTTAGTTAATGTACAGATACTTACTATCTTTGCCCTGACTGACGATAAGGACACTGAACATGTGAACTCGTCGACGTTCACGCAGAAAGAGATACAACAAGTACGTATTTGCTGGAGTAATTGAACTTGCTAACTATCTTTCTAAGAATGAGCCAGAACCATCTGTGCGAATTATATGCAACAGTAAATCATCGTTGGTGAGTGCAAAATATATATGTCGCTGTAGGTTGTATTTGTAGTTTTATTTAACGTTTGATTTTAAATGGCAAAAGGGTTTATTCTGTACTTATAAGTAAGTATATAGGTTTGTAATGTAATAAAAAGGGTTGTGTATTCCCCAATCTTAACTTCCGTTGTTGATATGATAAGTGCATGTTAAAGACGATAAGAAAAAAAGTACAAGGAAAAATTTAATTATTAAGGGAAACCAGAAGTAATCTTTATTTCATTCCCAGTAAGTACCTATATACTCATGTTCTTGTAGTGTAACAAGGATGGGTGAGAACCGGAGATTGTACAATGATTGTCTTCATTGTGAAATGGTAATTAGATAATTAGTAAATTCATTTTGAATAGAGAAATTTTTTTGCTAATTTGTCATTTTTATGGCAAATAATACGGCAAACTGAAAATCGCCTGCAACATGATACTAGATTGATTAGATGTGGTGTGCCTATAGATTATTAAATATTGCTGTCGACAAATGATGTACATATATATATATATGTACGTATATGCTATACGGCTGTAATTTCTTGGGGAATCGTGAATCGTTAGCGTATAGTGATTAATAATAAGCATTGAGACTGGATTCTTTATATCGCCATAGGTGTAGTATGTAGATGCCTGTAATAATAATGAAACGACGGCAGAAGAACTTTGTTTCATTGAAACTGTAATTGGCTATAATTACAGTCAATAAAATGTTTACGTATAAGTATTTGACCTGTGATTTCATTTTTAACGCATACATACATATTATATTCCATTTACGACGGATAGTAGCATTCTTTGGGAATTCAATCCAAAAGGTACAAACATTATATGGCGTTCTTCTGTAATACGACGCGTTTCGGAAAAGTTGCCGGACGTAAAATTAAAATACACGCTATAGAGGTTGTAATCGTCCTTACAATATTAACGACAGGAAGGGATGAGATTACTTTCTCGACCTTGGTGTCGTTTTCATAAATTGCTATATCTCTAACGACGGGGCAAGACTATACTATAGCTAACATCAATTTTGTAAGACGTACATTTACATATAAAAATATAATAAAGATTTAATGTTTAATATAAAAGAAAAGTGATCCATCCATACTTATCCGTACTTATACTTTCATCCTCAGTTTAAAATTCTCGATGATAGTGATGATAGTGGTAGAGTATACATGTAATCATCTGCGATCCTCCCACAAACTTGAAAAATTATGTCAGTGAAACTGTCACTTTTGGGTTGGGGACCATATAGATGTTTATCAATACAAGCCGACACTTGCCTAAACGTCATCTCGTTTACACCATTTTTATTTTAGTCACGTTGAATGAAATGCAGATGAAATGTAGCATTACTTCCATTTAGTTACGTAATCTCACCCACAGTTATACTCATTGTAAACCAATAAGAATGCAATCCCTCTCCCTCACTTTGCAAGAGCTTTAGCTTAGCAACAATAAATCTACTGATATAGTTGAACATTTGCTAGCAATTAAATTTTAATATTTGACACGCTTCTAATTTATTTCAGTTCTTGTGCTTTTTCACGACGGTCTTGTCATAAATGCAAAGACAGTAAGAGTTAATTCAAGTAGTCAAATTGCATGATACTCACTAGTGCTACCGATAACAATAAGCATAAGTAACGAAGTCAGAAACAAAGCTTCCGCAAACAGTCTGTATGTCATGAATTAGGCATATAATTATACTGTAATGATAATTTCGTGTTCCAATCTAAAAGATGGTTTTGGTACAAAGGATGAAAGGTTGCCGGCAGTGTTAAAAATATATACCCCTCAAAATTATACGGCGGATGACTGCACAAACAAAGTCATCATGTTGCTTATTATGAACGAATCAATGAATGGGTAAAGAGTTTACTCTTGGAAACAATGGTGTTTTTAAATTCCATACACAGTACTTACGTTGCAGTGCACAATTGCAGACAATAATTGTCTCAGTTTAAAAAAATCCAGTATTTCACTTTGTGCTGCCGAGATTCTCGTCGTGACAAATGTCATTGTGATAACGTTTGAAAATTCTATTATAGTGTAGTAGGTACTTCATTACCTTCCCAGTTGCAAGTTCAATACAAAATCGTTTTACTACGTACACTGGTAAAATTATGATAATTGTCTAAAGGCTACCAGCTACCACCAATCACCATATACTGTCCGCAATTTGCATGTGTTTAGGCCCTATGCAATTTATGCAACGGTATACATATCTATAAAGTTGTGCAAACTTGTACTTTGAGCAGAAACTGAATTAATACCATATAATTTGCAAAATGTCACATCAATAATATTGTGAGCTCAGTGGTTTTGATGGGATTAAGAACAAACTAGGTTGTGAAAAGAAATCATTCTGTATTATGCATCCCATATAGTACCACACCACAGAACATTTAAGGATCAGTTACAAGTATACAATTCATTGAACACAGTAGGTGCATTAATTTTTACGTACAAAAAGACAAAAATTATACATTTTACAAGTTTTCCCAGCACTGTGTACTGCGATTCGCGCCGCTTCAAATACATTCTTTCCTTCTGACGTATAGAAGGGTTGGTCCTATGTAATATTTAAAAATGTATTTGCAACAATAAAGCCAGTGTGTTTTACAATATACTGTGCCAAATCCAGGCGATATCGGGGTCCCCTCATTGTAAAAGTAACCGTGAACTCGAACATAATTCCGTTCAAGCAACATATAGTTACTAATATCTTTTGTCCAAAGGATAGAAAGGTGATTACATTTTATAGCATACATGGATTCTGCTCGTGTTGTTGTACATATAAACGTTTTCTTTTAGATCAGAGAGTTTTTATGAATGCATGGAGGTCGGAAAAAGCTTCAATTCAATCCCTAATGCAACAAAACACATTTGCCTAAAGACCTCCACTTCCTGCGACAAAATGTGAAAACTGTGTGCTAGATTTTACTGCTACACATGTGTATAAGTACTTCGTATACCTACCGTATCATGTGTACCACATGCGATATAGAAGATACTAAATACAATAGGTGTTGGATGTTGGAAATGAAAAAGTTGCAATAGCTTAAAGCGTACATTAATCTATGCTATATACATGTGTAATTATTCGTATATAGGTATGTACACTGTGAAGTCGACAGCGGCACCGCCATTGATAATATAAACAAATATATAGTTCGGGGTCGCTTTTATTTTATCAGTTGTCATTGCTTTGTTTTGATCAGATGGACCCTATACATAGGTGTTATATGTTTTCAGCTGTATCCTGTCCCGTGCTCTACGAAAATGGTATAAACCGTTTTATCTTGTGTTACCACAGATCATAGCATCATTCAAGGTATTACGACAGTCGATAAAGGGTAATTACGCCTGCCTTATTGGTAGTAAGTTGCTGCTTGGAGATAACAAATGTTATTTTGAGAAGAATACAAGTGTGCAGTCATGCAGTCGCAGGTGGGCTGTTGAATTATAATATTGTCTTCAACTTCAAGTCAATTTGACAAATGTTCTATCTACGAGCATTATTTGCTTGTTTGTGCTCCGTGAGCTTTAGCACATACCTTTGCGGGTTGTATATTAGTATACATTATACTCAGTAAACTAAGCACACTATTTTACAGTATACAAATCTAATACTACTGCAAGATTGCAAGTCAAAGCACGTTGACCATCTAACAATTACATTAACATCCAGGCAATGATTGTACAAATGCAAGTGCACAAACTGCAGGAAACTATGCAATGCAAACATTCCGATCCGAACATTGTGCTGCTGGCTCCTCATGTATAATGTACATATGCATATTACCAAACATTACAAGGATGAGATTACGCATGGAGCATCCACCTGAGGAGGCCAGACTATCAACAATTTTTACGGAAATAGTCACGGAAATAATTGTCTATAGTCCATAGGTAAGCATGATTGACGCTATGGTCAGCACAAAACTCACCACCACCTACAAATTCATATTTAATATCCATCCGTATAAGCGTGAACATCCTATAATTTTACCTGAGAGGGGGGATTTCATACAGGAAACACCAGGTGTGGAGCACAAACTTAGTCTACAATTTTAACAATGCTGTCGTATACAGTAGAAACAACTTGATCTTTCTCCGTGCATAGAATTTGCCGCATATATCTTATACATACTTAATATACTTACTATATGTGCATACCGATAGCATAGTAGCATAGACCCCGACATATTGTATACCTATATCTATTGAATGAATAAGCATGAATAAGGGTGGAAGAAGTATTATATTATTAAGCAGATCTCATCTCAACCTCAACTCAACTCAAGTATATAGATACAGGTAGTACTTTAACTGTATATACTATCTCCCTATACTACTATATCCCTACTGTTATTTCCCTATTCCTGTTTCCCTACTACAACTACTACATATAATTATATAGATATTTAAAAAGTATGTATAGTATCAAAATTTTTACACAAGTGTATTATGCATAAAGCGTATATATGATCAACTGTTCTAAACTAAAGCATGCATACAGTTGTAGTGTGTGGAATAAAATAATTTGACAGACAGCACAGGAAAGAGCTGGTTCTTGTTCTAACATTTCTATAACATTCTTTTCGCGGTTTTAGTGTGTGTAAAGGTACCATATTGTATAGTAGTTACTATTACCAATTTACCAGTTACCATCATTCGATAGTAGGAATTCAAAGGAGAAGCATTAAAGTTGATGTTGCTCCGGTCCCTTAATATCGTGTGTTGTTATGCAGTTCTGACTGTTGTTGTTGTTGCTGCAGCAGGTTGATGTTGCATTGCAGGCTCTCTCATCATCATCTCTCGTTCTCGTCGTAGTCTTCTGTACTTAAATAATATAATATATATATTATCTCTCCTCTCCTGCTGTCTCCTCTGCCGCTCTTCACACACACAGAACAGAACATAGTAGAGTCAGTTCAATATTATAATAATGACGGTGTGTATATAGTGCATCTCTCCTGCAAAACAGCGATCACTTTAGACAAAACAACCACCTCACTGCGTGGCTCTACTTTTATACATGAACGGAAGAAACCCGTTGTTGTTGTTGTTAACCCCAATTTTTGAAGGAGAAGATACTTAACCCTTCCATATTATACAAAGTTCAAAATTCCAATAAAAGTCAAATTGCAATAGGTTCTGTCATTTATTAGTTCCCTTAATTAAGATGTACTCACATAGTGTTACTGTCATTCCTGTGTGCTTCTGACGTGTGTGGGAAGTCCGTCAATGTAATAAATTATATATACACGCAAAAATGTGCAAAAATACAATGTGATTGAATTTAAAGTGATTTCACTCGTCAAAAGGAACATTCCAATATTTACTTTCATTCCTGGGCTTATTGGGATAAAGAAACTATATTTCACAGTTTTTAAAGGTATGTTCGATTTTTGTATGTTTTAAAAAACTTTGTATTATCAGAAATAATTTATTCTTCATATTTAGTACTAAACACATTCCTAATTTGTCAAATTATATTACAAGGTGATATTCTGTTTTCACTGAAAAATGTATGATTCTTACGAAAGATTATATTGTGAGATATTTTTATATAATTTTATATTAAATTCTGGGAGAAGATAAGGTTCAGCTTTTATTAAGATTCTAAATTTATATTCTTGGGGATACTAAATTTTGACATGCAACATATACAACTTATACATTTTCATGTCTTCAAACTTGAAGTTATCGGAAGGACATTATAGCCAAGTTCGATAACTTGTATATTGTAAGAATATTAAATTGGATGGGGTTACTATATTTTCAATCTTGAATGTCTGTTCAAATATTTTATTCAGAAAGTTTGTATGCTTGTAATGTCATACGTTATTTTCTGTACGAATTTCCTTGTAATAATAATAGAAGTCCAGTAAATTATTATTATAGTCAAGAATTTTGATAACTCAGTTTAGCCAAAATCCATGGTAATAAACGTGTCTCAATAAGAGCCGGGTGAATTCTGTTGCATCCATGGTTGATTTCGATGTTAGGTGAAATCAAGAATATTGTTTTGTTAATATATTAAAGGACCCTTTATCGACCGGACGACCCTTTGTCGGTTGATTTAATCATTTGATGACTATTAGTAATTGACCTGAAACTATTTTTTACTAATACTAATCTATAAGTCCGGACGATTTAAATGCAAAAATTTGATGAAATGATAAAAATTTGTAAGATTCCAAAAAAAAAATTGGATCCTTACAGAGAATTTGAGATCTGTTACGTTTGTCAGTCTCTTATTTTTGCAAAGTTGAATCGGAAAGTAAACTCCAGAGACGGGGAGAGATACGTGAAGAAAAAGTGTTGGCAGTATAATTTGAGTATTCTTCTATAAGATAAGTAGGTATTAACTGTGATGTGAATTTGATCATTGTGCAGTTTAGTGTAGTTGTGTGAAGTTTTACGATTACGGTTGAAGTGGTCGTGATGTCGTGATTGTTCAACTTGTGATTGGGGATTTATATGAGTCAGGAATATTTTCGGATCTTGTTTCTCGGCTATAAAGAATTGGTTCAAGTAGACTACATCATCACGGTGCATCATTATAAAATAGGTATATTTGATCAAGCAGGACAATTGGTAGTTTTAAAACAGTTATCAGACGAGGTTGAAGTTGAATTGGAACTTGTAACTCTTGTTATTGTTATCTCTATAGTAAGTATACGTAAGTATATAAAGGTCCGGTCTACAATTGTATTTTTATACAAAAGGTAATTACACTCAACCAACTGATTTGCAACCTTTACAGACAACCGTTCACGACCACTGCAATGTTAATCTTTCTTTTCCTGCTGCTGAGTTGCTGTCATCTTGTCTTATTAACGCCAGTAGTCTATTTTAGGAATCACAGTTACAGTTACACGACGGTGAAGAGAACGTCATTAGGCAGGTACCGACAGAGTCATCTCATACAGCAGTAAAAATCCATTTTGTCATTTTGGGAAATTATGTCTGAAAAGCAAAGCTATATATACATATATAGTATATCTGTATCACTCGCAATAATCGGTTTCCTTTAGTATATAGCTTTCAGTATGCTCTTTACTAATTTTTTTCCAGAAATTCCTAACATATGTAACGGGTATCGGTAAATGGGACGGATGCTATATAACTATGGTGTTGTTGTTGTATAATAAATGGGGTACACAAATTATTCCTTGAAGGAAATCCGTCCGCTTTTAATTTATTCAGAATTCTTTAGTAGTATATAAAATGTATGAAAATGTCGATATGTGTAAATGAGTGCATGAAATGCCTTCCATGAGATGAAATTGAGAAAGTAAGTGACTTCAAAATGGTAGGGTGTTTTGTGAGTTTCAAATTATAATATTTTAGAGGATGATGATACATCGACTTTTGATGGTATAAGTCTTGTCTGGCTTGGTTTATCACACTTGTGAATGTGAAAGCTAACCAGCCGGTCTCACTTCATCTTTAACATCGAATTGACTTGTTGGCTTCTTAGGGTTCACGTACTCTTATTGTTAGGGCTCACAATATATACAATAATATTATCTTGACTATAGGTCTCACTTTCTATAGAGACTAGTTATCTTTCAACCATCGAATCGTAGCACAAGAAGCTTATAATAATGTGGTTTTCCTTGTGGTACGTAGTTATCTTGGGTTTACAATTATACTTGTATATTTCTTTGACAACGAATCAATGTGTAAGTAGCGTTATCTACCTCAAAAGTCAATTCGACCACAATTTGAATGCATATAAACATGCTTCGAAGTATTAATTTCATAAGAAATAATTTCTCCAGGGTTTTCGGGGAATTAAAGGTTCGCGTTAAGCCCTGATTGTAAAGCCGAATTATACATATGATGAATGCATATTTTTAATCGGAAACATTTGATTCTATGAAACAGTTTTTTCAGTGGCAGGACTAAAAAATGTTTATCGATGGGTATACCATGGTTTGTATACAAGTCTATCATTTGTACTTGATGTGTTTCCTGCGTAGAAACTATATCATCGTTTGATCACGAAACCATGTCCTCACTAATATATGCGTTGGAATGTAATCAATACTTGTGAGATGAAACTTGATGTGTATCATGTTTGATTAAGTTCAAATGGATTCTTGGAAGGTGGAGATGGAATCCCTTCAAATTTTATCCTAAATCGGTACTCAAATAATTGTGGAAATCAAGAGATCAATTTCTCATTTCTACCTCTAGTATAAAACCATTTTGTCTAATCCCTAAAGTTTCGGCAACGTTAGCGCAAATTATCGACTAGGTGGTCTGTTCACATATGATTGTGAACATTAGTTCCTGTGCTCTAATTTATTAATACTATTCTGGAAGGGCTCGAGAGCATTTGGTTATGAACTTAGTTTTAATTAGTGATTATGCACCGGCAGTTATCTCATACATAATAGAACATGACATCTTAAGCATTCCTTCATATTCATTAACATTTCCGTGCTGGGTCGCCGTTACAACTTGAGTGTGTAAACACCGCTGTTACATATTACCACCACGATTACACATTCCTAATTATGTGCCTTAATCATGAATTCTAATAAGTGTATGTATTACAATGAAGGCAAGCTGGGAAATAATTTTGTTAATCGCATTTTGGAAATCACGTTTGTTCTTGTGATTTAAATATGGTTATACTCTATATTAGTAGAAATACTCTAGTATTAGAAACCTTATTGGTGGCTCGTGTCGAGCTCTATTAAACCAGATATTAAATTTACAGATAGTTAAACTGTTTCTTGCCAGAACTTAAGTTACGCAGCAGTCTGTAAAGTTAATGAGATATTCAAAACATTACTGATTACTCCATAAAATACACAAGGTTATAATTATTTTGTCTTTTAGAATCATACAGACTTGATTTTTTATTTAGAGGCCCTTGTTTTGGTGAAACACAAAACGCCTGGTATGTTTAAGTAGCCTATAACTTATATATGTATCTGTAGTTTGTATATGTTTTTACCATGTCTTGTACGTATACGTACACTAGCGATATTTGATGATGAAGGCTCGATCGTGGGAATGGATCTAATGCACAATACACACGTACAAGGGCACGTTAGGAATGCCGAATGCCAGCCACCTCAACACCTAAAAACAGCTGATTATTTATCATCAGGCATTTATCCTACCTGAACAAGCGCATAGATTGTTCCGTAATCATTCGGCCTTTGGCCAGTGCAACTAAGTATTATTTGAGAAAAGACGTGTGGTTCAAGTATTCGCTTTCCCATAAGCAGTTCAAGTCATGTTTTCGATGGTGCAAGATATTTCTCCGTCGTATAATTTACGTGATCAAGTCATCCATGTTACTATAGGCTGGCGTAATTTTAGCACATACATATGTATGCCCTGTTGTCAAATGGAAGCAACTTAGGTACGTTTTATTTCTTTAATGTAAAATGAATGTGTGTGTATACAATTGGAAACGAAACTTCGAGTTGCTGAGATTTTCCCTGACGATAAATCTAACGGCATATTGTTTCAATGAATTTTTTGCATGGATTTCGGGGGGAAATGTATAAATACATACATTTGGAATACTTGATGTGATAAAGCTGCAGATTGCAATTGACAGCATAGAAAATGCATAGGTTATAATTTAATGTAGCCTTCTCTCACAAAGGTTGTGATATTTTCCAAACAACAATGGTAATGATGGGCATATGTGGTGAAGCAGTTTCTGTATTTAAGAAGAAAGTACCATATGATGGTTAGAGAAATTTTGCGTGGAAGGAATGATACATGAACCTGAACCATAGAGATAAAATTGGTTTATTTAAAAAAATTAAATGTCCCAGGGAAGCTGAACGATTTTCATAACGATGATATCTTGGTGCTGCTAACTATGCATTCCTTACAAAATTCTTATTCAATCCAGTGGTTTCGTAATGTATATGCGAAATCCGAAAAAAAATTGCGAAAGAAATATTGAAGTCGTATGACCAAGCATTGATTTTGACCTACTCCTCCTAAAGGTGTGTTTATTGATTACAGTGTATTGTATTTATTTTTGCTGAGTTGCTTGTGATGATGGCACATGACAATACTATAGTATAATTCACTTTGTTGTTACGATTCCTCTACGTTCTGATCTGCATAATTGTTTTTCTGGAATAATAATAACCTATAGTCCTAAACTATTATTACGAATACAACCTTGCTCTGAATGATGAAGCCGAACAGCCTTCTGATATTGTATCGCCCATGATACTGCGAATAAAAGATGAATGCACGTATCAAAATAAAAGTGATGGTGTGGGAGGCATGCAAATAGTCTGCTCGGTATTTGGTATTGTTCTTCAGCGAGGTCTTCGTTGTAAATGGGTTGGTTACAGTTTTACTTTATTTGCTTGTCTGTATATATATAATTACGTCAAATATCGAAATTCTGTAGAATTATCGCCTATAACTGATTTAGCGATATGATAAATTTTAATATGGATCGTTTGAGCATATGAAGCAATCGATTTTCAGATAACGTGAGTCTGTAGTTACGGGCATATATTAATGATTGTAATTTCGACGATACTGAAGGTAAATAAAGCATTTTACGAGTATACCTTATAGTTTGAAAATTGTTGTTGTAATAGATTTTCTCTACACAAATTCGAGACGAAGGGAACAATTTTTTAAATTTATAATATACCGTATTTGAAGCGAATGATAGGGAGATTCTTTCATTTACAAATCTTAGGCAAGAAAAAGATGGAGGAGGATTCTAATAATGATTTACGAGACGCAGGTACGATCTACGCTCACGATTTTTAACTTTATTGCAGTATTGTTTAGGTGTATACAGCAATCTCTCTGATTTGCTCATATTTTCCATATGGTATTCCTTGCATTTTTAGAGTAAAAATGTGACAAATGGTCGCTCTTCACCACTTCAACTTTACTATATTTTTGATCGATTCTGATTTTCTGATGCAGAAGAAGAAGTGATGCCACGCAATAAACTCACATTCTGTGAAATCCTATATCTTATTACATGTAATTTGCACATCTGTGTTTTTGTGTACATGACTTTAATTTTGAGTTTCGTCGAGGGAAGCTATTAGTATTTGTAATTATTTTGGTTTTCTACGAGAGGATGCTTTAGTATCCCACGCGTCTACATAAATAAGGAAAGGTTCAAGTTGCAATCTAATTTCATAGTATTGCTTCGCATAAGTTAAGGTCATGACATGGTGAGTATTACATTTCACAGAGAAAAATTATTTTCTATATATATTGGCTTCGTAATGATTGACGTACGTTTGAAATTGTGACGACGATGATGTGTGGGTTTAAAATATTAAAAAAAACAGTACTTCTCTTTTGAATTTTTTGTAGTGAATTTTGTCTCATCTCTTGTGATGGTTGCAATGCAGCCTTGTAAACAAGAATATTGTTTTTGAATACTGTACCAAACATTGTGTATACGCTTCAGGAATCTGTTCCGATCGTCACTTGTTTCACTTGAAGACACAGAGTTGTAATTCCGTCGTCTCAATGCATTGTACCGTAGCACATCTGTGCGATAATTATCTCTTCACCAATTTCATCGCTTTCGAAGTAATAATGGAGACAGTTATTACACAGTTTAATTTTCTAATCCGGTATTGTTGCTACCATGAACATTTGATATAAGATACTTTGTATATTATTTAACCTCTTTTTAATTTATTTTTTCTAACATTCACTGTTTTGATGTACATGCATTAGTCATCATGTGCTTACGTTTTTCCTGGCTGACATTCAATTACCGGTAAACCTTTTTATTTTTGTAATTTTTTGAAATCGAATTTCCGCCTTTAGAACGTCATAATGATTGTTGTTTTGTGTGCCCTAACTGCTACTGTTTATAATTCAGTGAACACGATCCTGCACTCATCATCTTAGTTTTGCAGAGCTAAAATGTCGTTCGAATGCGATTGCGATCGACGGATGCGATTCCAAGACGCGATCGGTGGTTGCGGTGGAAACAAGTCATCTGATCGCA